>BLKM01000174.1:1447735-1500359 GCA_013340265.1 Coptotermes formosanus | reverse complement strand
CGTACATTACAAAGTTGGCCTAAATATAATATGTTCCATGTCCGTGCACTGTATTATACGAAGTAATAACACCAACTATTGCACCAAAAAATATATATAATTTTATTCTTAAAAGTCTCCTATATGTTCCGGCCCTGCTGGGCCATCTTCAGGGAGAATAATATTGATACACTATGGATGCGTTTGTATAGTTAAGTGCGAATGTGCCCCAGAGAACATTCGCACTTAACTATACAAACGCGTCCATAGTGTATCAATATTATTCTCCCTGAAGATGGCCCAGCAGGGCCGGAACATATAGGAGACTTTTAAGAATAAAATTATATATATTTTTTGGTGCAATAGTTGGTGTTATTACTTCGTATAATACAGTGCACGGACATGGAACATATTATATTTAGGCCAACTTTGTAATGTACGACCCTGTAACGTACACTTTGATTTTAAGTTTAATAAAACTACTCTCATTTCAGATTACTTTCGTCCGTATTTTGTGACTCTGTGTAATTTGGTAGGCACCTGTTAACGCATCGGAGCAGCTTGCAGTCTCTGTCTTCATAAAAACACAACAGGATTGTGGGGAAATTGGGAGACACAACAGCGCGCGTCCCTTTACTCTATCATTTTACCCCGAGAAGACTCCTCTTTTACCCAGAAAATGAAGAAAACAATTTTCTCCGAAAAGTTTACCATCTACTAAGCAACAAGGCGTCATATACCAAAAGCTAACATTCATACGCTTCGCCGGGAGAGTCTCAGTTCTGTTACACAGCGTGTAAGGCTTTTAGAGGGACATCATCAATAGGCACAGTGCCATGCATTTGCAAAGTAGCAAATCATTTCCAGTTAGTTTATGCAGAGGCATTTTGTCATTCTTACGCCGTTTCCATACACACGAACTGCAACAGTTATTTATCTAGCACACGTCACTCGTGTGAACAACTTAACCTTTTAAAGCCTAGCGGTAACTTTACATATGACCAGGTTTAATATTAAAAAATTCTACGTGGTGCCCACATTGCGTTTATGTGTTTTGTACGGATCTCAGAACAAACAGCAACTTTTGCCTTATAAAACGTTAAGAGACTGGTTTTTATAACCGAAGTGGAGAGTGTTTACAGCGCGGTACGCACTGAGTCCTTATATAAAGCAGATACGTTACGTCTTTAAAGGGTTAAAATTGGTGATTTCAGGTTTCAGCCGCGATACTGATGAGACCTGCCCTCTTCTGGAGCATTACGCAGCGTCGTGTGGTAATAATTTACCGACGTTTCGGGACAAGGTCTCGGCCATAGACTTCTTTACCCTTGAAGATGGGACCGATACGTTATCCCGAAACGTAGGTAAAGTATTACCATTCGACGCTCCGTAATACCCCCAGAAGAGGGCAGATCTCAATTTACAAATCACCTTCAGACGCCAGATGACCTAAACGATAAATTCTTGAACTGTTTTAACGTGAATGTGAGGGAAGAAAGGAGGGGGAGGGGAATGAAGAAATAAGGCACAGCCAAGATAAAAGAAATATGAGGGGAAGGAAGGGAAGGCGATGTAATTACAACGGTTTGTGTATAAAAAATAAAAATTAAAACATTAAAAAAGAACATTAAAAAAATAAAGGGACTTTCTGTTGAATTTTTAAAGGGATTTGTACCAGTAACGAGAAGTTATGTAAAATGTGGGCAAGGCATAGCTTCAGTTATGATTAATGTTCCGATACTGGCAATCAAGAACAGCGCTGTATCTAATATAACACAGACATTTAATGTTTAATTACCTATTCAATTAATCTTTCATTTCAACTACAGGCAGTGAGATCCATATCAGCCACTCGTAGACACAGCCTGGTTATGATCGACAGCAAATCGACAGAGTGCTGCCACAGTACTGAAGGGAATCAGCATCCACAACACGGACGAGAGAAAACATTTGTGTGATACATTACGCAAGGCTAGATATTGACCTTTTGAAGCCTAGCGGTAACTTTACATACGACCAGGTTTAACATTATAAAATTCTACGTGGTGCCCACATTGCGTTTACGTGTTTTGTACGGATCTCAGAACAAACAGCAACTTTTGCCTTATAAAACATTAAGAGACTGGTTTTTATAACCGAAGTGGAGAGTGTTTACAGCGCGGTACGCACTGAGTCCTTATATAAAATAGAACGCTTCGTCTTTAGAGGGTTAGACCACAGCACTGCACAAACTCTCTGTACCCTAGGAAGAGGGCGTGTTGTTGAGATCTGCGTTCCTCTAGGGTATTACGCAGTGTCGAATGGTAATCCTTTACCGACGTTTCGGGGCAACGTATCGGTCCCATCTCCAAGAATCATGATTTCTGGGATTCAAGAAATCTGGACTTTTTGACCCTTGAAGATGGGACCGATAAATTGTCCCGAAACGTCCGTAAAGGATTACCATTTGACGCTGCGTAATACTCCCGAAGAGGGCACATCTTATCAACATTGCGGTGGAAGCCTAAAATCAGGGTGCCTTGTTACATTCAGGATAAAGAAAGAGCCACGTTGATAAAACTGATAAAAATTACAAATGAATTACAGTTTTTATAAGTTAAAATTGAGATGCGATGTTTTAATTTGTCAAGGCGGTGGATATTAATACTCTTATCACTTGGATTATAGGAAAATTTAATAAATAACGAAATGGAATTGTGGAACGGAGTGGTACTAGTAACACTTAAAATTCTATCCTTGAATTTGGGTGGAGACACTGGGAGAAGCCCGGGAATAAATTTCTCGGATAGTCAGTGTCAGAGCCGAGATTTGAAAGCTGAAACTACAGCATATTACAAAGCTAGGTAAAGCTATCCCTATACAGAATTTATACACAATCAGCAAATGAATGTGGTAAGGTTGTCAGCCTTACGCACCGGCCGCCTTTACCCCCAGGAGACATTCCTCTTACTTATTTCTGATAGAGGCTGAGTTAACACTAGGGACACAGAGCGGCCGGAAGGATTAAGTCAATGAAATATCCCAATTACTCCATCAAAAATCGAACCCGCGACCTTACGGTTTGTAGCGCATTGCCTCAACAAACTGTGCCACTGTACTGTACTGTACTGTAACTTTAACAAGGAACAAACTATATTTCAACCTACCAGACTACTTCTTGTTACAAGCTCTTAAATCGTTTAGTGTCCACACTGACACTTCTTGAAAAAGACACTTTTATGAAATATGTTCTGTGTTTCATATCTGCACAATCATATATTATTAAAAGATATCACAGCCATATTTTTATCCGTCTTCAAGGTTACGGGGGGGGGTGCGAGGGAAGATGGAGATATTGTTCAATATTCTAAGCGTGTTCAGCCCCTGGGATTTTCCAACCCAAAACCCACACGCTGTCTAAAAGAATGATACACTGCCATAATACCGCGAAGTTTTTAACGACTGGGTGGAAGTTAAAATTGCTTTCAATTATCACTGTGAACATCATACAGTGCGAAACATTCATGAACAAAAATTTGTAAAATTGTACATTGTGAAAATAACGTCCAGTTCTCTTAAAATGTAACTTCTGGTGCTAGCGAGTTTATCTATAACATTTTGTTAATAACAGTTTTGAACACACTGCTTTAAATCATGTGTTACATGCGAGTACGACGTACATACATTTATGAGACTAAGCTGTATCTAATCCGGTCAGCTGCATCTAGCTTTTACGCACACAAGCTCTGCGTAATTTCTGATTCGAGGAACTCAGATTAAAAAAATCTTAGCTCTGTATTCTGAAGGACAATGTTTACCGAGAATAAACCAGACTTGTTTTGCTTAGAACGTGTATGAGCAGTATTTGGCTCTTACCAACACGGCAATAAATAGCTGGATTACATACCAGGGCATAATTTTCTTTTCCAGCTACATGGTTAAATTATCAAAACGATAAAATAATAAAATATTATACAAACATCCAGATGCATTTCATATATACATAGCCTGTATGTTACGTATTAAAGAACCAACACGTTTCAGCTCACTTGTCTTCAACAGGGATAACATTAATATCATGTGAAGACGATTCAGGAACATTATATAAACAGCCAACAGTTGAAAATAATTAAAAGAAATTAGTAAATATAAACATAATTATTCCTGATATAATTATAAGCAATAAAACAATTGTACGACCCCCGTGACCGTGCGGTCTAAGGCGTAGACCTGCGGTTGCTTGATTACTGGGATCGCGGGTTCGAATCCTGCTGAAGGCATGAATGTTCGTCTGTTGTGTTTGTTGTGTGTTGTGTAGGTAGCAGCCTCTGCGAGGGGCTTATCACTCGTTCAGAGGAGTCCTGTCGGGTTTGTGATATTGTTTGAGAGATATCGATTATAATCGATAGTAAATCCACCACTAAGATAGGGACAAAAGATGCAGTGTGTGCTGTGTAAAGCGTAAAAAGGGACATTTGAAATAGGCTACTCGCATCTTCAGTGTTTTCTTGAAGGCAAACATGAACTTAAAATCTAGGGAAAATAAGAGAGTGAATGCGCCAGAGTCTGCGGCCGAGCGCTTGCTGGGATCGTGGGTTCGAATCCCACTGTGGGCATGAACGTTTGTCTTGTACAGTGTTTGTGTCGTCAGGTAGAGGTCTCTGCGACGGGCCGATCCCTCGGCCAGAGGAGTCCTACCGACTGTGGTATGTGTCTGAGTGTGATCAAATGAAATCACAAAAACCCTCGACACCTAGTGTGAACAAGTAGGTAGAAGAGGGAAGGACAAAGAACGAAAGAAAGAAAGAAAGAAAGAAAGAAAGAAATAAAGAAAGAAAGAAAGAAGGAAAGAAGGAAAGAAGGAAAGAAAGAAAGAAAGAAAGAAGGAAAGAAGGAAAGAAAGAAAGAAAGAAAGAAAGAAAGAAAGAAAGAAAGAAAGCGCCAGAAATGTTACAATATGCGGTGATTTCCTAATATGTTCTATAATTACTGTCTTCGTGAAGTTGACGCCGTGTAGCCTGGTAAGAATACGCCACACTTTCTCTGACCACATGTCATGTCACAAAAAGTTAAATCACACTCACTGAGTTGAGAACCCTAATTCTCACGCAGCTTCAAATTTAATGTGTTTCGATAGAACTGATTTCACTTGCCACAAAACTTTCAGTTTGACAGAACACACAAAGTGCATGGCGTGTGAATCACCGCTATTGCATTCTAATACACAAAAGCGTGCATCTGTATTCAAATATCGACAAAATGACTCGTATGATGAAGTGCTAAGGATGGAAAATAAAACCGAGGGGGAAACATTTTTGAATCTATCTCCCCCCCCCCCCCGTTCTCTTTTCACGAGCTTTCCAATTCTTGCGTCGCGACTCTTAAAATCGCTCCGTCCTTCCGTCCGTCCGCCTGTACACTTAACTAGAGAAGCGCTGAAGAGATTTTCATAAAATTTGAAACAGAAAATTTACGAAAAATTGTCAAGCCATTTCATTTCTTTTACTGAAGTCGGACAACAACAATGACCACTGCAGTAAAGACCTGCATGCTTTTCTAGGGGAAACCATGTTCCCAAACACACTCTGCGCAAGCTACAGCTTTGTATGCATGCACAAGTACAGAAAATGTGTTGTATCATTTAAATTCCCTAAGCTGAAAAGTACATATGATGCTCCAAATTGTTTGTTTTCCCAGGATACTAGCAACTAACTAACTAACTAACTAACTAACTAACTAACTAACTAACTAACTAACTAACCAACCAACTAACTAACTAACTAACTAACTAACTAACTAACTAACCAACCAGCCAACCAACCAACAACCAACCAACAAACCAACCAACCAACCAACCAACCAACCAACCAACCAACCAACCAACCAACCAACCAACCAACTAACTAACTAACTAACTAACAAACCAACCAACTCCATGGAGCAGAGGCCTTCTTGAGAAGCTAACAGTTTCTCAGCTAGTCAAGAAATTCCCCGCATTTTATGGAACCCGGAGGTTCATTACCGCATTCACAAGAGCCCGCCACCTGTCCCTATCCTGAGCCAGCTCAATCCAGTCCATGTTCCCCATCCACTTCTTGAAGATCTATTTTAATATTATCCTCTCATCTACGCCTGGGTCTCCCAAGTGGTCGCCTTCCCTCAGGTCTCCCCACCAAAATCTTGTATGCACCTCTCTTTTCCCCCATACGTGCTACATGCCCCGCCCATCTCATCCTTCTCGATTTGATTACCCGAATAATATTTGGCGATGAGTACAGGTAGCATACTAGCAACAGATCTACAAATCAGTGTGATAATAAATGCGTCTTAACTCTACCGCTGTTGCCAGAATAGGGAAAAAAACAAAACATTCCACCGGCAATCAGCTGATCCTTGCTAGAAATGCGACAGAAGCACATACGCAAATTTTATGGTGAGTGACGAGTTGCGACTGACCACCACATAAAACAGTACACAGCACACTCTCTCACTACACGTCACTCGAAGTATTTTGACATTATCAGTCTGTGTCTACTAGCAGAACTCTTTGTTGCTACCACCGATAACTATTGCGTAATCTCCCCTACAGCCAACACACCCGCACCGCGCCAGACACGCTCACCCTCTCGCAGGGATCATCTCCTAGCTGCCGTTTATACACACGACACAAGCCTTGTAAAAAGCAAATACCTTAACATTCAGGCTACACGTGCATTTCTTAATTATTCTCATATCTCCACGTGTCCAAAAGTAAATTTGAGCAGTAAATGACACCTTGCAGATTATAATGTAAGGGACAGTGTATGTTTCTTTGTGTAATATAACGGCAGAGTGTTTGTAGATGCGGTTTGCTTGTGTAAAGTAATGCCTCGAGTAGAATTATTGTGTGCCTGGTGTACTAGGCCAAAATCTGTTCACCTCCTCTCTGTATCCCAAAATACCATTCATTTCATAAATATTGTTCTGTTAAATTCTAAATGACCTGGTAACTTTTGGATGATTACACACACAAATAAATCGAACAAAAAATGTTGCATAACATTACAATTACGAATTGCTTCCGGCGGCATTAACGTATGTAAAATAAATCTCCCACGCATTGTGTATTAATCTTTTAAGGCCCTGTATTTACTGTATGTACCACCATGTTTAATATTAACAAAATTATACATTCCGCCCACATACAGTGTATATGTGTTTTTTATGGATTTCAAAACAAACAGCAATTCTCTATACAGCGTTAACTCTTTGGTTTTTATAACCGAAACAGAGTGTGTTTACTGCGCGGTACGGACTTCATGCCCACCTACTCCATACTTAGCGAAGAATAGAAATTATTTTAACTCCTTTGTGAAGTGCTGGTACAACCTTGCCCGGTATGTATTTAGGATTACAATTTCACAATTTTTAATGCCTCAAATTTTATTTTAAATGTGTAATGTTGGCAAATTTCGAAAAGGTGCTCAAATTAACCATTTAAAGACGAAGCGTATGTGTTTTATATAAGGACTCAGTGCGTACCGCGCTGTAAACACTCTCCACTTCGGTTATAAAAACCAATCTCTTAATGTTTTATAAGGCAAAAGTTGCTGTTTGTTCTGAGATCCGTACAAAACACATAAACGCAATGTGGGCACCACGTAGAATTTTTTAATGTTAAACCTGGTCGTGTGCAAAGTTACCGCTAGGCTTTAAAAGGTTAATTTATTGCGGATGTTAGGGCTTAATATTCTGAAAACAACACTCAGTAAAGAGGCGTTGCATTACACAGTGCAGTTTGTCTTCTGACGTCACAATCTATCACCTCTCGCTGCAAGGTGGATGAATGCCTGGAGGTGTATGGTGTCATTTGAAAATGGAAGGACATGGCAGAGTACAACTTTCATCATGAAGTCATTAATCACCGAGCAAGATTGTCATATACAGATAAGCTTCTTGACCCTGAGACAAGTGTCGCAAGGTACAGTAAAAGCCAATAGTTACGAGAAACGTCTTTATAAAACAGCACAAAGGATGAGGAACTAAAGAATGTTTAAACTCTTAGTGTACTGTATTTTTACCAGAATACAAAACAATTTTCATTAAGACGTACTTTAAGTGAAGTGAAGTGTAGTGTGTAAATAAGTGAAGTGATGTGAAGTGTAGTGTGTGCATAAATGAAGTGATGTGAAGTGTAGCGCGTAAATAAGTGACGTGAAGTGAAGTGTTGTGTGTAAATAAGTGAAGTGATGTGAAGTGTAGTGTGTGCATAAATGAAGTGATGTGAAGTGTAGCGTGTAAATAAGTGACGTGAAGTGAAGTGTAGTGTGTAAATAAGTGAAGTGATGTGAAGTGTAGTGTGTGCATAAATGAAGTGATGTGAAGTGTAGCGTGTAAATAAGTGACGTGAAGTGAAGGTGTTCTGAAACGCGTGTGTGTGTGGGTATATTGTATTTATGTGGGAATATTACATTGTATGTGTATGGATATACAGTATTGTATTGTATGTGTGTACGTATATTGTGTTTATGTGAGTATATTGTATTTGTATTGTATTTGTGTACGTATATTGTGTTTATGTGGGTATATTGTATTTGTATTGTGTAGGTATATTGTGTTTATATGAGAATATTGTATTTGTACTGCATTTGTGTACGTATACTGTATTTGTGTAGGTATAATGTATTTGTATGGGTAGGTTGTAGTTGTG
The DNA here is from genome assembly GCA_013340265.1 of Coptotermes formosanus. NCBI lineage: Eukaryota > Metazoa > Arthropoda > Insecta > Blattodea > Rhinotermitidae > Coptotermes > Coptotermes formosanus. The sequence goes on along the minus strand of BLKM01000174.1, from coordinate 1,491,712 downwards.
TAGATATATTGTATTTGGGTAGGTATATTGTATTTTATGGGTATATCGTATTTGTGTAAGTATTTTGTAATGAGTGGGTATATGGTATTTATGTAGGTATATTGTACTTGTGTAGGTATATTATAATTGTATGGGTATATGGTATTTTTGTGGGTATATTGTAATTGAGTGGGTATATTGCAGTTATGTAGGTATATTTGTATTAGTGTAGGCACATTGTATTGTGTGGGTGAACTGCCAGTATGTGTACTGTAATTTGTGCTGTTCCGTTTATGTATGTGTTATAGTATTGTGGTGTCTGTACTGGTGTAAGACTGCTGCCACCGGGTGAAAACCCAATTGCAGTAAGAAATAATAATAATAATAATAATAATAATAATAAATACTTCAAACAACAGCAGCACCTGAAGTTAGACATTGGAAGTTATAACAGAGCTGATCTGATGATTCAAGTCTTCTAGGATGTTACACCGTGTCGACTGTTAAATATTTACTGACGTTTCGAAAGATTGTAGTGCCTTCAAACGTCAGTTAACTGTTTACCATTAAACACGTCGTTAACATCCAAGAAGACTCGTATTTTCGAATCAAAATTACATTCACACATATTTTAAAAGGAGTTAAATTCAGGGTCAGCTTGCTGCAATTCAGGTCAGAAAACTACCGGTTGTCTTATCCCCTTGAAATTTCCCCGGTATCCATTAGACAGGAGGCTGTGTAGACTCCAGTGTCGGTCTGGACGCTGTTCAGTAAGATAAAAATCTTTTGCTATTGCAGCCATTCCAACCATGTTTTCTCCACCGCCCAGGCAGTAGCCTCGTATCTGTACTGCGCAGGCTTAAGCCTGCGTCCCTTCAGATAGACTGAAGAAGCTTCACGCAGTACGCGGTTAAACAGTATTATTTTAAAACGATGTCATTCCGTTGTGTTATTTGTAACAGAATCAACATAAAATCCGACTAAACACAACTACGTCCCATTTATTTACAGAACTACATGTTTCGACCGTTTAGGTCATCTTCACTTTCAGAGTTCTTATTTTTCAAAACATACTGAGGAATGAACAAAAATCTGCAAAATACGATAAAAATTTTAAATATGTTACAGGTCAAAATTCACACTATTATTTTCTGATTTCGACCGCAACGTGTTTAACATTTTTATCGCATTTTATAGGTTTTTGTTCATTCCTCAATTTTTGTTTTGAAAAATAAAAATTGTGAACCTGAAGAAGACCTAGAAGGTCGAAACGTCTTGTTCTGTAAATAAATGGAACGTAGTTGTGTATAGACGGATTTTACCCTCATTCTGAAAAAAATATAATTCAATATAACGAAAAACTCAGATGTTATCATTACTGACACAGTAAGACGCATCACTGTGTCCAACCTTATTATGTATGGAGTACGAAATACAACGCAAATATCACTAGTATGTGAAACGCTTAAACGTACGTAACAGAAATTAAACACCAAATATTATACATCCATCGGAAGTTTCATATTACAAATGATAAATAAAATATACTGTATAAAATGAAACAAAATATTTACAATTTAAAAGCTGCCCTTATTAATGGTAAAAATAAGACAAAGTTGGTGTCATATTGCATGCAGATACGTGATACATTTTGTGAGTGTCAATTTAACATATGTTAACTTGTGAAGTCTGTTCATCAGTTGCAGAATTGACAAAAATTTCATATGCAGAATTCTCCGTATTATAAGTACACGGAATAGAGTCCTTCAGAAACTAAGAGTTGTTCAGCTAGTAAAAAAATCCCCCGCCTTTTATGCAACCCGGGGGGTTCATTACCGTGTTCACAACAGCCCGTCACTTGTTCCTATCCTGAACCCACTCAGTCAAATCCACAGCTTCACACCCTACATGTGGCTCCACGTAATAACAAACACTGTTACAACAAAGGCGTTAAAACTCTGTCTGTAATTTCATACGTTATTTCATTCACTTCCAATTCTCACAATACTCCTGCATCTGTATAATATCTGTTTTAATATTATCAACCCCTGTCCTTCGTGTTTCCACCACCAAAATTCTGCACAAATGTCTTGTATGCTATCCACATTACCAGCCAATCTTGGACTCACATATTGTACTACTCTAAGAAGTCACAAGAAGTGCGTACGCTACGACACCCACACATCTGCGTAGTATAAAGTTAAGGTAGTAAAAAAACGCGATCCCCAATGGATCAACGGGACTTTGTACATAGCCACACTATCTAATACATCGCTATAAAGATTTTGAAACCAATATTTTAACTTAATGTTTTATAAACAACTTGTACATGTGCAGCAATCTGTAAGCATAATAATTATATTTGTAATAACCACAGGCACAGTGTACTGTTTCGACTTTGGCATGATAATATATTTTAATGTAGAACCACATAGTGTTTACATGTAACCAGTGCTTAAAACTTTTGATGTAACCCCCTGATAATGGTAACCCGCTTACCGAAACTTATGTAGGGGTATTTTAATACGGTGATTTGAAAAGTTGTGCATTTGTTGATTTACATTAGAAATTAATAATACGCACGGTGCACAAAGTATTAAAAAAGTGGAACAGTGTTCACAGTGCCGTTACAACGTTACCACACCGACACGTCAAGATTTTGGCTGATTTATTGAAACAGACTTATTCAGTGACACTGTGTGAGCTATAGAGGTTAGCATATAAACACGGATCTAAAGTGGCTCCAAATATGAAGCAACTCCTCTTTCCCATTCGGGTGTTCAGAGAAAAACTGAAGACAATTTATAAAACGTAATAAAAACATTAATAAAATTTCATGGAGGCAGACATAAAACTAAAAATACACGTAACCGGCCCTGTACACTGTATGAACATAAATACATATATCCTTATCAGTCAAGATTTAGTAGGGACTGACGTGTCCATGGCGTGTTAACTAGGAAATAAAGTAGAACCTCGCTTATAGGGCGACCCCTACTTTTCTGTGCGGCTACTTCCCAAACAAATTGCCTTATATTCAGGCTTGTATGTTATACTGAGTTAAACTGTACGATAAAGTTGTTGTTATGATAAAATACCTTGAAAATAGAGCAACTTTTTCTAATTATCAATATTCGCCTGAAAAAAAGACCCCTAAGAAAGAAAAAAGAAGCGAAGGGAGGAGACCACAAAAAAAAAAGGAATAGAAGAGAATAAGAAATAAAAGTTGGCAAAGCTGGAACCCTCCCAACCTGCCCGGTCTCTCCGTGCTTTCCACTTCAACAAATTAAATGAAGATATCGCTTCCAGGCACTGTGACCGTACCTTGCAGACTTTGCACAGGGCCTCATTCGGCCCTGTGCAAAGTTATTACGGTTATGCCCCCATTACGGTTATTGTTTCTGTCTTCGCTGAAATTGTCTTTTTTTTCACACTCAGAAAAACTTCGTACAGTGAGGTACAAAATAAAAAAAAATTGTGATCGAGAATCACAAAATAAAATCTTGTTGTTCTTGGTTATTGTACAGTATGTACAAGAAGTGCAGAAATATATGAATATCATTGGTTGGCATTTTTCATACGTCCTTGAGTAAATAATAATAATAATAATAATAATAATAACAATAATAATGTCTGATTTTGAGTTAATTCGAACCTAGCGAATCATGAACACTCACACGCGTAGAACAGCTTTGGTAATTAAGGTAAGTTCAAACACTGCACGTCGCGAAGGCAAGAGAATGAATTTCAAATACAGTATTTTCGCCTTTGACAATACCCCACATTCTCCTGCGCGCAGTTTCTTAAATATTTTTAGCTGTGCGAACCAACCACATAACGGACATTATCCTTGCCAGAGACCTACACACCGTCATTTATTACGTCGCGTTAGAGTAGACGAATTTGAATTTCATATATGACTACCGAACTACGCAATTAAATATGTTGAAGACCTTGTGTGTACTGCAGCGAAATGGAGGAAATGACAAAGATAAAGCGACAGGTAGACACAGGAGGAAGAAATCCAAGACAGCAAAATGTCACGATAAACGGGACAAAGGGAAAAGGGAAGAGAAAATATATCCTATCACACTTCCTTCAAGTGAAGAATACCAAAAACAAGACGACTTATTATTTTCGGGGTCTCTTTAATTAGGATACCGATAATCATTATACCGAAAAAAGAAGAGAATACAGTTAGAGAACGAGAGAAGAGAGGCAGAAAAATTAACGAGTTATAAATCGAGAAACAAAGGATCGAAGAAGGAAATAATTTGAAATAAGGAAACAGAGAAAGAAAGAAATGAGGGAAGAGTGGAAAGAAACAGTAACGTAAAGAGAGATAAAAGGCACCATACCACATGTATATATATATATATATATTGTATATACAGTCGAACTCGGTTATAACATCATGAAAGGGACTGAATATTTTGTGTCGTTATAAACGAGTGTTGTTATAACCGAAGGGTCTAATGTTATGGTTAACAGTGAGGAATTGAGACCACGAACGCGTGACGTTATATACGAGAAGTCGCTTAAACCGATGTCGTTATAACCGGGTTCGACTGCAAATACATAACACACTTCCCCCTTTCGCCCTCCACATACCGGTAGTTACAAATAGACGGAGAAGATGGCTCAAGCTACGGCGTATCAGCATTAAAGTGTTCATCGCTGCCCAGTGAATTGCACAAGGCATCGCTAGATGGCAGCACTCTCAGTGCACATTGTTATTCTACCGACGTCAGAATCTTAGTATACATGTAACGGTACTTCGAAATTTTTCAAATTCAAAGAGAAAATATTCATTAAATCTGCGATATCAGTGCGCCTCAAGGCCTGTAATATCTGAGAGTCGATCACAGTGAAATGATCACAGTGTGAAGTGTATGCTGATAAACAGAATAATTTGCTTTTGGAAATTCAACGACGTGAATGCTGGTGTATCAAGAAGATTCAAGTCCTTATTTTATTTGGCAACTATCGCTTATTACTAACCCTATCTTCTCCTCCGCACGAATGGTCCGTCGTTCGAGTGGGCTATGTTAATAGGACAAACAAAACGACAGGAAAGCATCGAAATTCGTTTCTTTTCACAGTCCTTCCCTCTTCTACCTACTTGTTCACAGCAGGTGTCGAGGTTGTTTTTATTTTCACTTGATCACACTCAGGCACACACCACAGGCGGTATGACTCCTCTGGACGACGGATCGGCCCGTCACAGAGACCTCTACCTGACAACACAAACACTGTACAAGAGACAAACATCCATGCCTCCGGTGGGATTCGAACCCACGATCCCAGAAAGCGCTCGATCGCAGACCTACGCCTCATACCGCGCGGCCACTGGGATCAGCTAAACAGATATCTGCCAGATAAAATATTAACAGCCTAGAAAACTTATACCTGCCTAATGTAACGTTTCTTGAAGGCCACTTGTTTTGCTGTGATTTGTTTTGCCATATCAGTATCTCGGAATACAGCGTCGATGGTGTGGCGACCGGTGAATGATGGCTTGGTAAGGGTCTCGAAGGAAACGACCGCAGTAAAGCAGAGGTACTCTCATGGAATTTAGATCGAGAGATTTAGGAAACACACGAAGATCAAACTTTGTGAACTTGGTGTATCGGACGAGATCCGAACCCCGCAGCTTCCAGGTACAAGCCACGAGACGTACCACTCAGAATGACTGTCCACTGTGAACCCCCCTCCCAGCATCGCGTGTGCTGCAGCAAGACGGCGTCTGGCGTCTGCTGCTCAGAATTGAATCACGGGGAGTCTTCGACCACACTTCCTTCACCGCGTCCTGTCCCTAGGGACCAGACGGTCCTCCCATTATTTGCTCCGTTGCAACGACAATTTCATCTGCTTGCAATTTCCTGTCCAGTCCCTGTATCCCTGACCTACAAAACCAATCCCTCGATGATGTCCCTATGGACACACCGAATACGACCCCTTTGGGTCAGTACAAAGATAATGCAATGACGCACACATCTAAGGATCCAGCTTCCAATACAAGTGAGATTTCAGGGTCTCACGTTGATATCAAAATTACGGTCATCTGGGATGTGACGCCGTGTGGGTAGGTAGATGCGAGCAAAGTAAAGGAAGAATGTGCTGCTTCCATTTGAAGTCTACTACTTCACACTGAAGATAGAGGCAGAAACTTCCGCTGAAAGCTGGTAAATTTGTACCAGAATAAACATCATTACAAGCCACTGATACGATAATCATCGTGTACCTGGACTACGCCGCGCTGTATTGAAATAGCTACTGGTTTCAAAGGCACAGTTTTTGTTTCCAATGGCGCAACAGCCCCCAGTAGGCCAGGGCCTCCTCATTATCCAGGCTTCACGATCACATTCAGACACACCACAATCTGTAGGACTCCTCTGGACGAGTGATCAGCCCGACACAGAGACCTCTACCTGACAACACAAGACACTGTACAAGAGACAAACATCAATGCCCCCGGCGGGATTCGAACCCACAGTCTCAGCAAACGGAAGGTCGCAGATCCACGCCTTAGACCGCGCGGCCACTGGGATTGGCTTCAAAGGCACATCTGCCTCCAATTTCAGTCTATCGCGCAGCCCACAGAACTGCAGGCTAAACGAATAACACGCCCAAATGATATCAGTACTAAGCAGCACGCAGTGACGTGTAACATACCGACTAAAATACGATGAAGACTCAGGAAATGAAGGGGAGAAATGAGATCTTTGAAGATCGAGGCAGCGGGGAGAAAACAAGGATAAAGTCAGAACAGAAAACCGCCTCAACCCTATAACATATCAGCTCATAGCGCCGTCCGTTTCGAAACAATGTTATAGAATGGCTGGCCATGGAGAAACTGGAAAAAGAGAGACAGGAAAAAGAAGAATATAATCAAGTTTCGTTTGCGTGGTCGGAGAGAAGGGGGTGGAGCGGGGTCAAAAAGCGTGAGAAGAAACGAACTCTGGGTTTGCTTTCCAATAGCAAGTTCGTATCATGTACGTACGTCAAATCTTTCTGAGGTTTATTTTACAACGCGCGGCAGTAACTGAAGACTACAAAGTGGCCAGTGGTAGAACGTCTGACGGGTGATAAAACTGTACAGGATTCAGAAGAAACCAGCGTTGACACGCGGAGATAACATCCATGAATATATAGGGAGGAACTGAAGAAAATAAAAAAAACCAAGCCAGGATAACCAATAATCCCGTAAAAATACAAACCTCATACTCTTACCACGTATTTTCAAAACTCATTGTTTAAAGCTGGTGCATATTAACCATTTAAAGCCTAGCGGTAACTTTACATACGACCAGGTTTAACATTAAAAGATTCTACGTGGTGCCCACATTGCGTTTATGTGTTTTGTACGGATCTGAGAACAAACAGCAACTTTTGCCTTATAAAACATTAAGAGATTGGTTTTTATAACCGAAGTGGAGAGTGTTTACAGCGCGGTACGCACTGAGTCCTTATATAAAACAGATACGCTTCGTCTTTAAAGGGTTAAAATGTAGTTACAAATTTCCTTAAATTACTCTAAATAATTCTATTTCATTGTTAATACTTCAGAATTTTTTCAACTCTTTCACTATTTTCATTGTGGAAGGAGAAAACTCTCTTTTACTCTTGAACCAGTGTTTTAGCCTAATACTTTTGACAACAGACGGGGCTTACAACGTCCAATTTAGTTATACAGCATCCAACTCTCGAAAGCAGAAAGCTCTATAGAATGAATGCGGCTCTCATTTTGCATTAGCTTATTCGAATCACAATATAAACTTGGTCTGTCAGCTGGAGTACACTTGTCACAGTTCTGGCGAATATATGAAACATCTCCAATTACATTAAAAGGGTGCCTCACTCTGCAACTGAAACCGGAGCACTAGACATTTCAGATATACAGGGTGATTCAGGAGAAGAAATGAATACGTTAGGTGGTGATAATATGGGTCATTGTGGTGATAGTATGGGTCATTGTGAGAAAAGAATTCACATGCACATGTATCTTTTTCTGAATGGTTACCGAGGTAGAGCTGTTTGAATCTACAGACTTAATTCGTTTATGTTTTTTATTTGTTGTTTTGTGTGAAGAGCGAAGTTAATAAAGGAAAGATGGATACGCGAGACGAATTTCCCGCTTGCATTTTGGATGCTGCTGCCCGCATAAAGAAACATGAAGATCAACTCAGACGACCAGCACGCAATTTTCGCACATAAGTTGCAAAGTGCGCTGAAGTTGACGGTCGGATTTTCGAAAATTTAATGTGAGCTGTAACAAGTCTTCGCGTCTGTGTAACAAATTCGTCGTTTAAACATTTAATAAAAAGTAAAATTAAATCAACAGTAACTACTTTCTATTTGTTTATTACAATTTGCAATGATTTTGCATTGGTGGATTGAAACAGCTCTATCTCGGCAATAACTGAGAATTAGACACACGTCCGTACGGACTTTCCTTTTAACAATGACCGATATTATAACCTCCCAAAATATTTACCTGCCCTCCTGAATCACCCTGTATTTATGTACTACCATGAAACCCGTGTTTTTACAGCCATTTGTGTTGCATGCATGTGAAAACTGATACATAACCAAGAAGAATTAAGTAATATTAAATATGTACGAGAGGAAATTTTGACGGAAGTCTCTGGACCAGTAAGCGGGGGAGGGTTTCGGAGACTCAAAACTACGCAAGAAGTGAGCCAATTATACAAAACTCCAGTATGGTAACGGACATTAAAAGCAAAAGTTTTGAGTGGCTGGTACACGTGATCAGAATATATGGAGTAAGGGTCTCTACGGAAAACTTTGAAAGAACGCCAGAAGGTACCAAAAGCAGAAAAGATCAAACTGACATGGTTGGTAGACTAAGAACGGTTTACATGAACAAAATGTAAACAGATAGGCGAAGAAAGGAAACAACAGGCAAAAATGGGCATCGGATGCTTAGATGATCAAGGCTCTTAGAGGGGTTGTAAAATCAACGAACAAATACGCTCAATATGTTTTATATTTACACCGTGCATTGTTTGTTATACATAGTTAGAGACCAACTCATGCACACATTAAGACTGAAACATTCATAAGGTACCCCCTACATGTTTCGAACTCACTTAGTGTTCACTGACCGTCCGCCCAGTGTAGTACACACCAACCACTGAATATACAGTGCACTCCAAGTCCGCCACGTACGCCGCAGAACGCGTCCTTCCAACCACCGTTGGCCATTTTAAACAGGAAGTTTTATCCACCGTTTAAGAAGAATATTTTATCATATTTTATCAACATATCAAATACGCCATAAACGACAAACATCTGTTGTCATATTGTGATAGTGTGTAATTAGTGAACGTGTGACCCCTGAAGATGAACACTAAGTGAGTTCGAAACATGTAGGGGGTACCTTATGAATGTTTCAGTCTTAATGTGTGCATGAGTTGGTCTCTAACCATACATTCAATATACAAGTTAATAAATAAGGTAGTAAATGAATCAACAAATAATTGTCAACTCCGTTGAAAAACCTACGTGATATTTTAGCCGCTGTCAATATCATTATGAAATGTTCTATATGAATTATGTTAAGAGCACAGTTTTGTATATATCCAGGATTTATTGCCCATAAAAACAAATTTCATAAAAAAAAACAAGTAACCGTGGCCGAGAAATCACCGTACCTCTTCTTCCTTACCATGCTGGGCTGTTTGTGCACGCCACGTGGCGCGGTACACCGTAAAACTGTGTACAGTGATATCTGGCAACACTGTAATTACCTGCATGTGCACGCAGTAGGCCGTGGCACACTGTACAAAGCGCACGGTATACAAACCACACGGTAAATTAGGCAGACGTACGCTGATTTCTCCGCCATCCTGTGCAATATAAGACTGAAACTAACATGTTGCGAGATTCTCACAGCAGTGTTGCTGAAATTCAAGTATTCATGTAAGTTACATTGTGGCGACTGATAAATAGCAGGAGACGTTTTAAGGATCAACTCTTATGAAGCAGTGAATGCGACTATTGCCATCATAGTCACCCTGGTACTTCCTTTCTAACGAGAAGTAAACGTGTTTTTGTCCTTGTTCACGCCATGAAGGCTTAAGGAAGCAGGGCTGTGGAGTTTAAGTCGGAAGGAATTTTGGGTGGAGTCGAAGTCAGTAAAAATGTACCGACTCCGACTCCGACCTCGATATAAAATCTTAAATAGATACTGGCTACAATAACCATTACACTTATACTTAAATGTAGGTTTTAAGTGTAAAAAGTAGCCTCACAACTCACGTGGTGGTGATGAAATGTCTTATGATACATTTTTTCACTTTAGTAGGCTTACCATTATCATATAATACATATTGAGGTTTTATGAAGGAGTAGGAGTCGGAGTCGGAGTTGGAGTTGGAGTCGGAGTTGGAGTCGGAGTCAGAGTCGGAGTAGGAGTCAGAGTCGGAGTTGGAGCCGGAGTTGGAGTCGGAGTCAGAGTCGGAGTTGGAGTCGGAGTTGGAGTCGGAGTTGGAGTCGGAGTTGGAGTCGGAGTTGGAGTCGGAGTTGGAGTCGGAGTTGGAGTCGGAGTTGGAGTCGGAGTTGGAGTCGGAGTTGGAGCCGGAGTTGGAGTCGGACTCGGAGTTGGAGCCGGAGTTGGAGTTGGAGTCGGAGTTGGAGTCGGAGATTTAAAAATTGAGGAGTCGGAGTCGGAGGTTTTATGTGCCGACACCACAGACCTGTTAGGAAGAGCAGAGATACAGCTCAACATACACACAACGTCGGAACTACACAGAGGTTAGTGTTCGACTTCACACCCTGGCCGCTTTACCCCGCAGCGAAAGTGACCTCCCTATTCATTGAACAGAAGACCGGGTGGACCCCAGAATCGGTATCAGCACTTGGAAGTAGAGAAACATTCTCTGGCCCCTACTGTGCCAGGCGCATTCCAATCAGTATACCGACTGAACTAGGCCGGCGTCCATCCTCGGATGAAAGTGGACATAGGAACACAAGAAGACAGGCAGTGTACCTACAACATAACACTGAGAAGCGTTCGCGTAACCACTGTTGCCGTGGAAAAGCAATAAATATTACATATTTTGAGTGTCTGTCTGTAGCCTTAGTTATTCAGCATGCAAAGCGCATGGGCCACATCACATTGTCATCTGTCGCCTGTATGGTTTTACCATATTTTTCCACGTTATCTTATAAACGGCACGATTTTCGGGAAAAAGTTACTGAACATAAAATTTGTGTTTTGATTTTCTCTACAACTTTTGTCCGAAACATTTCTCATTCTAAGAAGAATTCAGCGAGATATTACCATAAATGTACACAGGTCTTCATGTAAAGTACCCGTTATTCTTGTCAGATTTTAGTGAAACTTTATTTTTACCGACAGGTTTTCGAAAGATATTGAAATATAAAATTTCACGAAAATGTGTCTAGGGGGAGCCGAGTTCTCCCAGGACGTCGGGAGATAGCTAAAGCTAACAGTCGCCTTTCGCAATTTTGCGAACGCGCCTACAATTTCAATTCATAGTGACAGCAATTTTCCACAGTCGCTGTTACTAAGATCACCAGCTAATAGCATTAATGTGACAGTGACCGTTTAATATCACAAGAAACGACTAACTGTATTATGTGGGCAATATTAACAGCCTTTAATGCTACAGCCAGTGGTATAAATAGTAACCACACGTACTGAAAACGTGTAAGACAAGCAATAGCCGAGAAATAATAATTCTGGTGACACATCATCGACGGAAATGTGTTCAGATCTTAAATGGCAGGGAATTAATTTCAGGCATAGTTGATGCTTTTTCTTATAACGTAATATTTTTTGTCCAATTTCAGCGCCTAAACCATCCTGTTGGATAAATCTTGAAGCTTGCCAGGTTCTCTGCATTCTTCAAAGAAGCGTCATTCCCTGGTGAAATATTTCAGAGATTATTAAAATCTGAAATTACGAGATAAAAATAGAACGTCTCCTTCACATTCCTTAAATTGTCCCTCTGCCTACCTATGTATAGTGACATTCAAATTTATATTAAGACCGAAGTTGTGATAAGACCATTTATGTTACATACTTAGAATTATTTAATATTGAATCGTATGGGGCCGCACTATTGATACTGTTGCTAAGTTACTTTCACGCACTAATAGACACCTTACAGCTTCTAAAGAACGTAAAATGAATACAGAATTTATATTAAAACTCGCATTACGTAAAATATATTAATTTTTATGACGCAGATCCTTGCTTGAGATGCACAGCTTCTCAAGAATTTTCCCATTTATTACTACCGTTTAAAAAGGCGACCACTTGGGAGACCCAGACGTAGATGGGAGGATAATGTTAGAATGGATCTTCAAGAAGTGGGATGGGGGCATGGACTGGATTGAACTGGCTCAGGATAGGGACAGGTGGCGGGCTCTTGTGAATTCTGTAATGAACTTCCGGGTTCCATAAAATGCGGAGAATTTCTTGATTAGCTGAGAAACTCTTAGCTTCTCAAGAAGGCCTCTGCTCCATTAATTACCCCCATTTAAAAACGAGCGACTAGATTATACCGTCAATATGTTGACCTCTATTTGTTTAACACAAACTTTAATATTATTATTATTATTACACGAATGGCTTTATCTCGCAAAATGTGTCTTACATTCAAAGTTTCAGACTACAATGCTGCACCAATATATTTAAACCCCAATACAGCGCCACACTCACTTAGCGCCCATAAAAGTCTGTGAACAGGAATTCCCTGTTACGCAGCATCTCGATTTACTACAATTCTCAATGTTAGTATGCTATTATACTGGAGCTGGTGATGTGCAAATTGATATGCAGCAGACCACAAACACGTGCTACATATTCTGTGCAAACTATTGCTGGAAGTAGAAAATCATACACATGGCGCTTTGACGATCCTTTTAGATCACACGCATGGAATTTAAATTTTACAAAATCTGTATGGAAGGTAATAAAGTAGAAGCCGGTTATAAAGACAAGGTTTGTACGACACCTCGCCTGTAACGTCAGATATTCTGTGGTACCAATTAATTCCTATCTGTTAACCATAACATTATACTGCTCGGTTATAACGACACTCGTTTATAACGACACAAAATATTCAGTCCTTTTCATGACGTTATGACCGAGTTCGAATGCATTTTCATAACCACGAAAACAAGCAAGCAAGCAAGCAAGCAAGCAAGCAACCAACTAACTAACTAACTAACTAACTAACTAACTAACTAACTAACTAACTAACTAACTAACTAACTAACTAACTAACTAACTAACTAACTAACTAACTAACTAACTAACTAACTTACGAACGAACGAACCAACTAACCAACCAACTAACTAACTAACTAACTAACTAACCAACCAACCAACCAACCAACCAACCAACTAACCAACCAACGAACCAACCAACCGACTCCAAGAAGCGTAACCCTGCTTCAGAAGCCACTAATTCCTCAGTTATTTAAGATATACCTCGTATTTTATGCACCCAGAAGGTTCATCACCGTGTTCACAAAAGCCCGGCACTTGTTCCTAGCCGGACCCAAATCAGTGGGTCTACGCCCACCTATCCTACTTACTGAAGATCCATTTTAATATTATCCTCACATATTCCGCGTAGGTCTTTCAAGTGCATTAACATTAAACACAATTATAATTACAGTCTGAGTGACAGACGAACACGAATACAAATCTATATATCACACAAGCATGCAGAATCAATTCTGTAGTTAACTTTACATTTCGCTTTGTAACTTCTGACCATAAAACCGACCTTAAACAAAGCTTCCAACACGATAGACAGATAGACGTTCCTGCACAGTGATTGAAATCAATAGGACAGAAGCTGCCTGTGTAAATGTTGGCCTTCTAAAATCGTCTGTAGTCTTGATACATAACGGCAGACTTGTATCTGCAGCCATTTCTCTTTGCTTCCCGTCGGGCACCACGAAAAGTTTTGCAATAAATCCACATTGCTATTATTTGATTTGGCATACCACAAATACAATTAAATTCTGCGAATTGTGAAATTAAATTTAACAGCTTCATTACACTGTAACTTTGTACCAAATCAAACGCTTCTTTATCGTCTATTGAATTAACATTTTTAAAGCCTAGCGGTAAATTTACGTACCACCAGGTTTAACATTAAAAAATTCTACGTGGTGTCCACATTGCGTTTATGTGTTTTGTACGGATCTCAGAACAAACAGCAACTTTTGCCTTATAAAACATTAAGAGACTGGCTTTTATAACTGAAGTGGAGAGTGTTTACAGCGCGGTACGCACTGAGTCCTTATATAAAACAGATACGCTTCGTCTTTACGGGTTAAAAACCAGGAATCCAGCATTATGTACGCGTCCATCATCATCATCATCAGCAGCAGCAGCAGCATAATAAGCATCATAGTCGTCGTCGTCGTCGTCGTTGTCGTCACAGTTTGAGCTTTCCTGTTACATCCTTGTACCAAACAGATTGATGCCTCTGGTTGTTTTTCATGGATTACATGACGCAGGAAAGTAAACAGCCAAAATAACAGACGTTGGTGTTAAGAAAACCCCCCTACACGTTGTAAACATCCTTCACATTACTTGAAATTACAGTAAAAGCTCGCAAAACCGTAGCCTCCTTCTTTTCCGAAGAAAAATTTTCCGACCGTTACGTTAAAATAATCCTGAGCCACTCATTCGGGGTAATACAGGGCAATTCGGGGTAATACAGGGCAATTCATCTTATTTGGAAGAATTTAGGGACAATTTTCGAAAACAAACACTTAGTATTTCAAGGACAGAGCTCCGTTGCACGTCGGGAAATATTTTCAGAGCGTGCGAGGCCCGCTGAGAAGCTGGAGGTCTGTGATATGAGATAAGTTTGAACTGCAGCGGAAAAAAGGACTCGAAATTCTCGGTGGATGCAGGATGCGTACGCAGTAAGGCTCCTGTGACAGCCGCCGTGCTGAAGGACATCATAATCAGAAGTGCCTGTATTTATACACTTTTACTTACTTGCTTACTTACTTAGTTACTTTCCTGCTTACTTTCTTATTTACTTACTTGCTTACTTAATTACTTGCTTTCTTAGTTACTTGCTTACTTAGTTATTTAGTTACTTGCTTGCTTGCTTACTTACTTAATTACTGGCTTTCTTGGTTACTTACTTGCTTGCTTAGTTATTTAGTTACTTGCTTCCTTGCTTCCTTACTTGCTTACTTAATTACTTGGTTATTTCCCTAGTTACTTACTTGCTTACTTGCTTGCTTAGTTGTTTACTTACTTGCTTGCTTCTTTAATTACTTAACTGCTTATTTACTTGCTTGCTTAGTTACTTACTTGCTTGTTTACTTAGTTACATACTTACTTACTCACTTGCTTACTTACTCGCTTATTTCCTTACTTGCTTACTTGGTAAGGAATAAAGATACAATTACATGGTATCATTTTAGAATTTGCTTTGTAACCAATGACAATGTCGGTTACAACAGAACTCGTGTAAGAACAGTGAAACATCAACCCGGCATTCCCACAACACAAAACCGTCCGGCCGCAACATAATTATTTAGTTTCCCAAATAAATTCTCTACAGCTTGCAGCTGAAGTTACAACACAGTGAACTCAAAACATTTTATGGGATTGACGTGTCGAGCGGATCCAAAAATACCAACAGCCCTTGTTTGAAATTTGGAAGTGTTCCGCCTGATGAGATGAATTCAAGGCATGTGTTGTGCGCTGGGCTGTTGTAACAGTAAATAAATAGCCTGAAGAGGCGGCGTGCTTTGGTATGTGATAAGGCAACATGGAGAAACAAGTATCTGACTTCCTCTACAGGTGGATCAGGTTTAAAACCTCATTCGGTTTAACTCGCAACTGCTAAATTCGCCGGGAAATATCTCGCCTGTAGCCGAAGTCAAGGGTTCATTAGCGTTTACAAAAGAGGTTGCAGTTGGATTCTATCAAATACGTAATCCATATCAGGGGTGTCCACAGCGAGGCTGGTCCACGTCAGCGGAGTTGACTTTCAAGAACCATATTCAGGTGGTTTACATGCACATGAGGCTGATCGCGAAAGGCGTGTTAAAATACTAATCGAAATGAACCTGTTGTAACTGGATGAACAGAAACAAGAGACTTTTAACATTTTAAAGCCTAGCGATAACTTTACATACCACCAGGTTTAACATTAAAAAATTCTACGTGGTGCCCACATTGTGTTTATGTGTTTTGTACGGATCTCAGAACAAACAGCAACTTTTGCCTTATAAAACATTAAGAGATTGGTTTTTATAACCGAAGTGGAGAGTGTTTACAGCGCGATACGCACTGAGTCCTTATATAAAACAGATACGCTTCGTCTTTAACCTTTTAAAGCCTAGCGGTAACTTTACATATCACCAGGTTTAACACTAAAAAATTCTACGTGGTGCCCACATTGCGTTTATGTGTTTTGTACGGATCTCAGAACAAACAGCAACTTCTGCCTTATAAAACATTAAGAGATTGGTTTTTATAACCGAAGTGGAGAGTGTTTATAGCGCGGTACGCGCTGAGTCCTTATTTAAAACAGATACGCTTCGTCTTTAAAGGGTTAAACAAGGCAGAAATATTTTATTTTATTAATGCACTGCTGTTTTCTAAGTTGCCTCCTTAAACTGCGGCTATCGAAACTTGTCAGGCTAACCACACCTGTTCTGTAGCTTCAGAATCCGTTTTAATATTATTACTTCATCTATGTACGGGTTTCTTGAGTTACCATATCCTTCAAGTTTCATGACTACAAGTCTCTATGCATTAGCCCATGCGTGCTACGGGCCTCGCTCACTCTTCCTCTTTCATATGATCTCCCTCCTAACATCTGACAAAGAGTACACTCCATGAAGCACTGAGCACTGAACTTAATTTGTCTTCATCTTGAGCACATTTTGAAGGCAGTATCTTCCCTCAAAACACTGGCCATCACCTACCAGACTACACGGTGTCATGACTCAGGGGAAGATGAACACTCAATATACGTTCCTAAGGTATGTGTTTCGCCGATCCCAGTGGCCGCGCCATCTAAGGCGTGAGTCTGCAGCCGCTTGCTTGCAGGGAATTGTGGGTTCGAATCCCGCCGGTGGCATCAATGTCTGTCCATTTAAACGTTGTGTGTCGTCAGGTAGAGGTCTCTGCGACGGGCCGATCACTCGTCCAGAGGAAACATACCAAGTGTGGTGTATCTGAGTGTTATCGTGAAGCCTTGACAATTAAGAGGCCCTGGCCCACTGGGGGCTGTTGCGCCATTAAAAAAATAGGCGTTTAATGTAGTAATTAGCTAATTTTCTCCAATAACCGAACAAGACGTGCTCTACTCTTTTTAGCCAAAGACTAACATTAACCCTTTAAAGACGAAGCGTATGTGTTTTATATAAGGACTCAGTGCGTACCGCGCTGTAAACACTCTCCACTTCGGTTATAAAAACCAATCTCTTAATGTTTTATAAGGCAAAAGTTGCTGTTTGTTCTGAGATCCGTACAAAACACATAAACGCAATGTGGGCACCACGTAGAATTTTTTAATGTTAAACCTGGTGGTATGTAAAGTTACCGCTAGGCTTTGAAAGGTTAAGCAGCGACACATATAGACAATACACCGTGAAGGCATGTATTACTGTCTTCAGGGATGTCACACCGCACAGTTTTGCTTAAAGATACGGAAACTACGGAGGAAAATACTGTATCCGTCTTCAACGTAGTAGTCTTCTACCCTGAATATAGGTGTGGCATGTTCCTCCAAAACATGGACACTTTCCTAACACACCCAGGCGATGTCACATTCCTGGCGACAGTCACCTTGAGATCAGTCTCAGCATCTCACAACAAACCCACATCTATCGACTTGAAACTACTTTTGAGTCTCCACGCAACTTGTCACGTGACAACGATGTTCGCAGCCTGTGAGAAGAGACATGACCTGACAAAACTGATAGGATGATGTCAATGTAATTTACATAATAACTACAATCTCATCCATTGTCACATAAGGGCTTTTGGGAACACGGCTTTAACCTTCAGCGGGGCGTTATTACTTGCATCACGTCTCCGTCTGTACAGCATCGCAATGCACAATGCTGTGACACTGAAACTTCATAAAATATGACCTACTTTCTCTAGTAACAAATTGGATAATGTACGCGTACCGTTAACAGTTCTCGTGCCTTTGTTACCTGCTGTTTAAATTATCCCGAAAGAAACTAAGTTTAACTCTTTAAAGACGAAGCGTATCTGTTTTATATAAGGACTCAGTGCGTACCGCGCTGTAAACACGCTCCACTTCGGTTATAAAAACCAATCTCTTAATGTTTTATAAGGCAAAAGTTGCTGTTTGTTCTGAGATCCGTACAAAACACATAAACGCAATGTGGGCACCACGTAGAATTTTTTAATGTTAAACCTGGTGGTACGTAAAGTTACCGCTAGGCTTTAAAAGGTTAAAGGCTATTAAAGTAAAGCAAGAATCCACATCCAAAGACTCGGAGTGGACAAGATACTGTGACAACTTTGCAATACCAAAGAAAGTAAAACGTATAAACAGTACTTGTAACAGTTGCGGCAGAACCTCTGTCCACACATACTGTTCCTGTTTATGGCCATAACAATTTTAACATATTTACTAGTTTTAATTGTATTTATATGGTATTACATAACATATGTTTCTTTCTCAGTATTTTAAACACAAAATGTGAAACTAAGGATGATCTGATGTATGTCAAAACATGTAGTTCTATATAATAAATAGAATGTATAGTCGAACCCGGTTATAACGATATTGGTTTATATGTCACCTCGTCTGTAGCGTCATGTATACTGTGGTACCAATTAATTCCTCACTGTTAACCATTACTCGGTTATAATAACACTCGTTTATAACGACACAAAATATTCAGTCCCTTTCATGACGTTATAACCGAGTTCCACTGCAGGTGGCTTTGGACAGATATTGCTTTCATTCTTCTGCTATTGACAGTACAAGGGTATGGCGTTCGTTAGAACTAGTAAAGTAAGTTTAACATTTTAAAGCCTAGCGGTAACATTACGTACCACCAGCCTTAACTTTAGTCAACTCTCCATGGTGCTCACATTGCGTTTATGTGTTTTGTACTTATCTGGGAACAATCTGCAACTTTTATTTGACACGTCGTCAAATGATTGGTTTTTTAAACTGAGGTAGAGAGTGTTAACTGCGCGGTACGCTCTGAGTCTTTATATTATACAGAATGCGTTTCGTCTTTAAAGGGTTAATATGACTGCGTTCAATTGTATGTCCATATAATAGCTACGTGACGACACACAACAGGCAACCACAATATTCACGCGCTATTCCACGGCATCTTTCATGGGTTGCTTCTTTAGTGTTACAGCAAACCAAGAATTAATTGCAACTGTCGTGGTGCTAGCAATTGGTTGTGCTGTGTTGTATTATACACTTGATGCTCAACTGTTTCTTCCACCTCACATCATACATCACACAAAACGCAGTCCAGATTGTAACAAGATCCCAAATGGAGTGTTCCATGGCGTAGTATAGAGACGTCAACAAAGCTTTCTTTTCTGTATACATATCACAGGACTTCATGATACATGTGTAAATATATATTTACTTACATCCATAAGGAAAAATACATAGGCCGGGATAGCGTAGTCGGCATCGCGATTCACTACGAGCTGGGCTTCCGGGGGTCGAACACCGGTGGGTGCGAGATTTGCCGCACCCGTTCAGACCGGTCGTGACGCGTAGCCAGCATCTTGTACAACGGGTACCGGGTCTCTTTCCGGGGGTAAAGCGGCCGCAGCGTGCGTTGACTACTCATACCATCTAGCGCCGAGGTTAAAGAAAGTGTACAGCTATAACTCTACTCTCCTTGTGGGCTTTTCTGGCCTGTGATGGGATGAAACTCGCCTTTACTTTTACCATATCGTCACTGGGGCTCACCCAGCGTCCTATTCAATGGGCAGTGGGGGCTTCCCCCCCCCCCCCCGGGTACGGCAGGGTCGCAGCGTTGACCACCCATCCCTATCTAGCTGCGAGGTTAAAGAAAGAGAAATTTATATTCTACTCCCTCCGTGCCATCAAACAAGGGCTGAACAACACTATGTACAGATTTATTATACCAAATTTCGTCCAAATCGGGCACTAAAAGCAGTGACTACGAATGTAAATTAATTTTCGCAGATAAGTATGGCTTTCACTGAGTCGATTTTCATGAAACTCGCCATCAGTCTGTAAATGATTTTTGACATTTTCTGTGCCAAATTTTATCTACAATGGGTGAGGAAATTCCCCGACCGAAACTAACGCCTTCCAAGTCCGAAGTATTTCCACACACGTCACTGCATAATTCGTTTCTGATTGGTCAGCATTATACAGCATTCAACTTACACTCAATGTTTCTACATTACATTTACCCCTTTAAAAACAAGCGTGTCTATTTTATATAAGGACTCAGTGCGTACCGCGCTGTAAACACTCTCCACTTCGGTTATAAAAATCAACCTATTAATGTTTTATAAGGCAAAAGTTGCTGTTTGTTCTGAGATCCACACAAAACACATAAACGCAATGTGGGCACCACGTAGAATTTTTTAATGTTAAACCTGGTGGTACGTAAAGTTACCGCTAGGCTTTAAAAGTTTAATGATATTCTGAAAAAATACGAGTAATATAGTAACAATCTGCTGTTCCCCACATACCGGAATTTAATTCCCGTCTTGTTAGCTGTAACTCCCAGCAACTTGGGAAAAAAAGTACTGTATGTTGGTCCTGTGGAATCGATTAAAATTCGGATCGATCGTTGAAAGAGTAATAAAAGTGACGAAAGCTTTCACCAGGCCGTCGATGTTTGGTAGCAATTTTGACTGAAAAGTCGATGAGAAATGTTTGATAATTACTTTATTCAAATTATTAAACACTAAAACCACAAATGCCCAGATGGCAGCACGACGACAATATGCTGCTTCATCAGAGATTTTTTAAGCATCTACAGTTGTTCGTAATTCTAGCGACTAAATAACTAACTCCATGGAGCAGAGACCTTCTTGAGAAGCTAACAGTTTCTCAGCTAGTCAAGAAATTGCCCACATTTTATGGAATCCAAAGGTTCATTACCTTATTCACAACAGCCCACCACCTGTCCCTATCCTAAGCCAGCTCAATCCAGTCCATGCCCCATCCAACTTCTTGAAGATCCATTTTAATATTATTCTCCCATCTACGCCTGGGTCTCCCAAGTGTTCGCCTTCCCTCAGGTCTCCCCACCAAAATACTGTATGTACCTCTCTTTTCCCCCATACGTGCTACATGCCCTGCCGATCTCATTCTTCTCGATTTGATTACCCGAATAATATTTGGTGACAAGTGCAGGTCATTAAGTTCCTCGTTATGTAGTCTTCTCCACTCCCCTGAATTCTAGCGACATGAGACGTAATACAATTCAGTGTGAAGTTGATGGAGCTCTAATTTGACTTTCTTTTTATCCTGCACTCATATATTACGGATATATTTTATTCTAACACGGCATGAATTAAGGAAGTAAAGCATACTTATGCATTTATTTTGCCAGACGAATGGAAAGAAACGACAAAAAAAAAAGAATGTAACAAACAAGCAGAGAGAGAGAGAGCAAGTAAAGACCTGACAGCAGTTAGCTCTACCAGATGACATTTAACAGACTACCAGCTCAGTCTCCTTGCAGAAATAAAGTTTAAATAAAAGATGAAGATCAAATTGCGTGTGCTGAATTCAGCATCAAAGTAAGAAGAAGAAAGTTCCAGTCTGTGTATAGCTACAAGTATTTTTAGCTTTCGAAACAGATGACAATAAGCAGCGATCTTCATGCCCCGGCCACTGACGTTCTGTGATAGTCACTACAGTGACTGAGCTACTGCATCTCACAACAAAAATTACGTTAGAATTCACTTCATAATAGCGTTTCAGTACTTATATATTCCAGCTATAGTTCTGTAAAATCTTTCATTCTCTAGCACTGGGCACAATCCTCATTATAATTCGAAATGAATTAAACAACTTATATCTCCGTAGTCCTTCCCACTTCTACCTACTCACAGTAGGTATAGAGGTTGTTTAGTTTCACTTGAGCACACTCAGACACACACCACAGTCGCTAGGACTCCTCTGGACGAGGGATCGGCCCGTCACAGGGACCTCTACCTGACAACACAAACACTGTACAAAACAAACATCCATGCCCCCCGTGGGATTCGAACCCACAATCCCAGCAAGCGCTCGGCCGTAGACATACGCCTTAGACCGCCCGGCCACTGGGACAGGCAAAAATTTATAGTCCACTCATAAATTTGGAAGGACCTGGTTACCCTGTATTCATTTCACTAAGATAAATTCTCATTCGTTACGGCCCCTGAGTGACACGTTGAACTCACATTCCCACTGAACATGCGCGTTACAGACACGAACAGTTCTGAACACATGAGATTAAACATACGCATACAGCAGGATACTAAATTCGTAAAATACATGAAAATGAGTCGTACTGGTATCAAGGCCGATCCCAGTGGCCGCCGCGCTGTCTAAGGTGTAGGTCTGCGGTCGAGCGCTTGCTGGAATCGTGGGTTCGAATCCCACCGGGGGCATGGATGTTTGTTTCTTGTACAGTGTTTGTGTTGTCAGGTAGAGGTCTCTGCGACGGGCCGATCCCTCGTCCAGAGGAGTCCTACCGACTGTGGTGTGTGTCTGAGTGTGATCAAGTGAAAATAAGCAACCTCGACACCTGCTGTGAGTAGATAGAAGAGGGACGGACTGCGAAACGAATTGGTATCGAGATACACAGCACAAACATTTTAGCCACATATAAATGACAGACTGGTAAGCGCCAGCCTAGTACATATAAAACAGGGTCGGCCCGACTTTAGAGAAGAAGCGCCCGTCTTTTCGCCTGAGTGCGCGCTCACTAAAGTCACCGTACGAAAAGCAGGTTATCCAACTGGGGCCATTAGAACTAGAGACAGTACACCCACAGTCGTCAAATGGATTCATTAGAATCAGTGTGTGGCGAGATGCTAAATCTGGAGTTTACCAATTGCCTCGCAATGTGTCATATTAATGGAAATTCGCATAATCGGTGCTTTCAGTATGTCAAATTGATTTCATTATTGGCGCAGTGTAAATCTACATAGGGCAGCAAGCAGTTAATACGGTGATTAATTCCATTTATACGAAATCATGCAAGCCAGCCCTCTGGCAATTTAAATGCAAGTTAACATTACATTGCTACACACTATAAATATACATCAAATGATCCTATATGCTTTACTGAAAGAAAAATATCCACGTCCGTCCGTCCGTCTATATATCTGTAATCTATAAAATACGCAGTTATACGCATTACTCTAAGGAATAACTGTGGTTCTCACGATGGTGTCTACGAAGATTAGAGCCTTCGGGGTGTGAAGCCGTATAGTCTGGTAGCTAGTTTGTGGTATTTATCATGAAAGTGCCGTATCCATTTTCTAACATGAAGGCAGGTAAAAAAAATTCTTCGAAATTCTGCGTAACTATCCACCCGAGTAGATAACATTGCACATCAGAAGGCAGTAACCTTCAGATTAGTTAGATTTATAATATAATAATACTTATCTCTTAATCTCAAATACGTATTCCGGAAGGCTGTTATTATTAATACCAGGTACCCCGTACGTGAAATCTTTTAACTAACATTCGATACAGGGCATTTACAACAAAAGTTATTTGGCAGCCGATCCCAGTGGCCGCGCGGTCTAAGGCCTAGGCCTGCGGCCGAGCGCTTGCTGGGATCGTGGGTTCGAATCCCACCGGGGGCATGGATGTTTGTCTCTTGTGAGTGGTGTGTTGTCAGATACAGGTCTCTGCGTCGAGCTGATCACTCGTCCAGAGGATTCCTACCGAGTGTGGTGTGTCTGGCCGATCCCAGCGGCCGCGCGGTCTAAGGTGTAGGTCTGCGGCCGAGCGCTTGCTAGGATCGTGGGTTCGAATCCCACCTGGGGCATGAATGTTTTTCTTGTACAGTGTTTGTGTTGTCAGGTAGAGGTCTCTGCGAGGGGCCGATCCCTCGTCCAGAGGAGTCCTACCGACTGTGGTGTGTGCTTGAGTTTGATCAAGTGAAAATAAACAACCTCGACACCTGCTGTGAACAAGTAGGTAGAAGAGGGAAGGACTAAGAAACGAAGTTATTAGACAATTTTGACTGTTACCCATATTACCACAGCAATGTCCACTTTGCTTAAGACGATAAAGAGATGCACAGGCCGTAAGCAAGGTTAATAAACTGCGAAGAAAGTCTCTGTAAATGTTGTCCATTACATTATGCAGTACGACGATCCCAGTGGACGTGCGGTGTAAGGTGTGGGTCGGCGGCCGCCCGCTTGCTGAGACTGCGGGTTCGAATCCCTCCGGTGGCATGGATGTCTGTCTGTCTGTTGTGAGTGTTGTGTGTTGTCAGGCAGAGATCTCTGCGACGGGGCCGATCACTCGTCCAGAGGAGTCCTACCAAGTGTGTGGTGTGTCTGAGGGTGATCGTGAAACGTCGATAATGAGGAAACCCTGGCCAAGTGGGGGCTGTTGCGCCATGGGGGAAAAAAACAGAGTGCAAACTGCCCAGCCTTTTCAGCATTTGAACACAAGTGTTAAGAGTGACGGCTGTTTTCATAACAGGACATCCAGACAATGTCGATTGCGACATTGTAAGGAGATTATCTACAGTCTTCTTGGACATTACGCCGTGTAGCTTGGTAAATATTTACCAACATTACTCTTTAACAGTACTGTTATGGGGTCTTCAAATAACAGAAGTAATGTCACAAAGCAATTGAGTGCGCTGTAATCCATACACACATAAAGTGAATTTACTTTGTTAGACACGCAGAAATTAAAACATGAAAAAATAAACAGTGCTTTGGAAAGATAAACAGAATTTATAACCATAGACCAGCCCAGCTTTAATAGAAGAGAAGTTGAACTTTACAAAAATAATATAAATGTGTATCACTGGTCTACAGTAAACACCCTCTGGAGAAATCCGTGATAAAACAAAGGGAAAAGGAAATGTTAGTCACAGAGAAGCGTGTGTGTGTGTGTGTGTGTGTGTGTGTGTGTGTGTGTGTGTGTGTGTGTGTGTGTTAGGATAAGGCCCTTGGGTATGAACAGAATTTAATTATATTGCATGTGCGTTATTCTTTCCTTTGAAAAGCAAAGTATTTCCAAAACAGTGCTCAGTTATTGTTACAATTTACCCTGCGGTAAGTGAAGTGATGCCACCGTAAATTAAAATAAACTCAGTCGCCCACTGATATTTATTACCACTTCTCATACACCCGACGGCAAAACACTTGTAGCGAACTGGCGCACTGCAAAACAAAACGAAATATTTCTCTGCGAAATCACACAGTGAATACAATTTCCGCTGATATCAGGCCCCAAAATGTGCCCTAAAGGGTTGGTAGTATAGAAACGTAACGCATGTGCATACTATGTACAGTTCATTATTAGAGGTTGCAATACTTAAAACATTACGGTAAAAATGTAAAAACGTGTACAATACTCGTATTCTGTAGAGAAATGTGCTTATCTGTTGTTAAGCCAGACCTTATTAGTAGCCTAAAATGCACGCCTATGACAAGTAGCGTCCAAGAACGTTCGGTGAAATCTTACCGGATCCAAACACACACTGAGCAAAGGATGGAAATCCTAGGTGTGCTCGCAAAATTCTAGGTGTGCTCGCAAAATCCTAGGTGTGCTCGCAAAATTCTAGGTGTGCTCGCAAAATTGCGTAAAGCGACTGTTAACTTCGTCACGTCCTTCTGTCTGTCTGTCCGTCCGTCCGTCCGTCCGTCCGTCCGCCTGTCCGTCTGTCTGCCTGCCTGCCCGTCTGTCTGCCTGTCCGTCTGTCTGTCTGTCTGTCTGTCTGTCTGTCTGTCTGTCCGTCCGTCTGTCTGTTTGTCTGTCTGCCTGCCTGCCTGTCTGCCTGTCTGTCTGTCTGTCCGTCCGCATGGAACAACTCAGCTCCCACTGGACGGATTTTCATTAAATTTGATGTTTGAGTGTGTTTCGAAAATCTTTAGACAAAATTCAAGTTCCATTAAAATCTGACAAGAATAACGGGTACTTTATATGAAGACCTGTGTACATTTATGGTAATATCTCGCTGAGTTCTCGTTAGAGTGAGAAATGCTTCAGAAAAAGTTGTACAGAAAATCAGAACACACGTTTTATGTTCAATACTTTTTTTTCGAAAACAGAGCTTTTTATGAGTTAATGTGGAAAAATATGGTACAGCCAGACAGGCCACAGATGACAATATAATACGGCGCATGCGCTTTGCGTGCTGGATAACTAAGGCTACACACACACACACACACACACACACACACACACACACACATATTCAGAAGTATGTAATACTGCTTCTTCACGGTAACAATGGTTATGCGAACGCGCCTCAGTGTTATGTTATATGTATATTGGCTGTATTGTTTAATCTTACAGCATGTTGAATACGTGGAGAGCACACGCTTTAGGGCAATGTTTCCATCATGATTGGTGTAATTTTCTGAAATCTGACACGTGTCATAAATTAAATTACAGTTCCCATTAATATCAAAGGTCATTAGGCTGTCTCGAAAACACTATATAGCTTATTCGACGTTCACACTATTGATCTGTTACTGTTTTTGTACTGAAATGGCATCATGTTTTACAAGTGCGTGTGTGGTTTACATTACACTGTGTTTCAAAACCAATAACATTTTTTTGCGTTATTCTTTTTTGGGTTGAACTGCTTTTTTATGTATGTTTATTACATTCTTTGTAAATCTCTACTCCAAAATTCACATACTTCTGCAATATTTATTTTATCTCATATAAACGCTTTATTTGTTGTTCGTAGCTAGAAAGATAAACTGAAATGCTGTGTCGAACGAGATTGCACAAAATTTTTCGGTTGACTATAATTAATGATAAAGGTCAAGTTGATATCTGCACTCTTCTGGGATATTATGCAGCGTCGCGTAGTAATTCTTTACCGACGTTTCGGTACAACTTATCTGTCCCATCTTCAAGGATCAAGAAGTCCAAGAATTTTAGGCCCCAGAAGATGGGACCGATAAGTTGTCCCGAATGGTCGGTAAATATTTAGGGATCAAAACAAAGAGAAAACTTTATACAAACATGTGTCGTACGAGGCTTGGTTTCGACAGGGTGACCATTAAAATAATTCATGCTTCAGACACCAGTACCAGTGGTCCTAGGATGATTCTGCTTTTATTGCCACTTTCAAATTCATATTGTACACATGCAAACCTTTCACAACACGTGCTCAAAGTGTCCGCCCAGAACTATTACACATGATGCTGCCCTTTGCATATTCTCATATTTAAACTGGTCGTACGGCGAAAACAGAGCGTTATAGGACATGTCTGTATGAAATTTCTTCTTTGTGTTGATCCGCAGAACACACTACTTAAATATAGCCGCGTATTTCAGAAACACCCTGTACATGCAGACTACTATCAGACCCAATGAATATGCTGAATATTAAATCAGTCCACTACAGGGTTCGATGCAGAGCAATTTCTATGGAGCTGTGAACCACATACAGTTGAAAACGGTTACAAAGACATCGGTTTATACGACACGTCTTCTATACCGTCAGATATTCTGTTGTACAAATTAATTCCTCACTGTTAACCATAACATTATACTCCTCGGCTATAACAACACTCGTTCATAACGACACAAAATATTCAGTCCCTTCATGAAGTTATAACGACACAAAATATTCAGTCCCTTCATGAAGTTATAACGACACAAAATATTCAGTCCCATTCATGACGTTATAACGACACAAAATATTCAGTCCCTTCATGAAGTTATAACGACACAAAATATTCAGTCCCATTCATGACGTTATAAAGACACAAAATATACAGTCCCATTCATGACGTTATAACGACACAAAATATACAGTCCCATTTATGACGTTATAACGACACAAAATATACAGTCCCATTCATGACGTTATAACGACACAAAAGATACAGTCCCATTCATGACGTTATAACGACACAAAATATTCAGTCCCATTCACGACGTTATAACGACACAAAATATAGAGTCCCATTCATGACGTTATAACTGAGTTCGACCATAGATTTTAGTGTGTAACGTGGGAAGAAACATTCAATAACCATAAAAACTGTGGTTATTTAATAATTCATTAGGTTAAAAGAAGATAAGTTCAGTTAATTAAAGCGGTATCCGTACGGATAATCGGAAACGTGTGTTAATTATTAAATAGAGAGTGGCGAACCGATATTCAGCTGTGGGCATTTACAAACCCTGCTGCACTGCTTCAAAGGAAGGTACAGGTAGAACTGTCCCTGCCCATGCAATGAAGGCACAGAGCGGAAGCAGATATATGTATATACGCGAGTCCGTATAAGCTCCACACATTATTAACCCTTTACAGACGAAGCTTATCTGTTTTATATAAGGACTCAGTGCGTACCGCGCTGTAAACACTCTCCACTTCGGTTATAAAAACCAGTGTCTTAATGTTTTATAAGGCAAAAGTTGCTGTTTGTTCTGAGATCCGTACAAAACACATAAACGCAATGTGGGCACCATGTAGAATTTTTTAATGTTAAACCTGGTGGTACGTAAAGTTACCGCTAGGCTTTAAAAGGTTAAAGACGAAGCGTATCTGTATTATATAAGGACTCAGTGCGTACCGCGCTGTAAACACTCTCCACTTAGGTTATAAAAACCAGTCTCTTAATGTTTTATAAGGCAAAAGTTGTTGTTTGTGCTGAGATCCGTACAAAACACATAAACGCAATGTGGGCACCACGTAGAATTTTTTAATGTTAAACCTGGTGGTACGTAAAGTTACCGCTAGGCTTTAAAAGGTTAAACTCAGCAGTAGACGGATGTGCGCGGACAACTGCACGTCTCCACGGTTTTACCGGCGGGAAGGAACCCCGGTATCCATTGACTCGGAAGCTGGGTGGGCACTGCAGCTGGCCTGGAGAGTTTTGGAGAGAAGATAATAAATTCCGCTGCCGCAATTCGAACCCTGGACGGTCCAGCTCGTACACAGTCGTTATGCCGCCTGAGCAACTTCAGCTCTCCTATTACTGAACCACGTATAGTCTAAATTATTGACAGGGTTTTAAGATAAATAACAAAACACGAGTACAAACATAGTCTGCATATTCATAAGTACTTATATATACACACACGGTACGAATTCGAGAAAACGTGTCGGGTATTGATATTAAACGGTCAATGACGGTGCGGTTTAAATTCCAACTATTGATATTAAAGAAAGGGTTCGAATTCGTAATATACTTAAATGCATTCACGACTGTAGGTTTCGTCGAGTCTGGCAGAGAGGGCAGAAACAAATGAAGATGAGACTATGGAAAATTATCTAGAATATTCACCGTGAGGCGCCGGACAAAATATCTTGAATATTCAGCGTCAGACACTGGACAAAATAACCAGAATATCCACCGTGAAGCGCCGGACAAAATATCTTGAATATTCAGCGTCAGATACTGGACAAAATAACCAGAATATCCACCGTGAAGCGCCGGACAAAATATCTTGAATATTCAGCGTCAGACACTGGACAAAATAACCAGAATATCCACAATGAAGCGCCAGACAAAATAACTTGAGTATTCACCTTGAGACACAGCACAAAATACGAGTAGCTAGAATATTCACTGTGAGGCGCCGGACAAAATAACTTGAGTATTCACCTTGAGACACAGCACAAAATACGAGTAGCTAGAATATTCACTGTGAGGCGCCGGACAAAATAACTAGAATATTCACAGTGAGACACCGGACAAAATGACTAGAATATTCACCGTGAGGCGCCGGACAAAATAACTAGAATATTCACCTTGACACAGAGTAAAAAATACGAGTAGCTAGGATATTCACTGTGAGGCGCCGGACAAAATAACTAGAATATCCACCGTGAAACGCCGGACAAAATAACTAGAATATTCACCGTGAAACGCCGGACAAAATAACTAGAATATTCACCGTGAAACGCCGGACGAAATAACTAGCATATTCACTGTGAGACACCGGACAAAATAACTAGAATATTCACTGTGAAACGCCGGACAAAATGACTAGAATATTCACTGTGAGACACCGGACAAAATAACTAGAATATTCACTGTGAAACGCCGGACAAAATGACTAGAATATTCACCGTCAGACACCGCACAAAATAACTAGAATATTCACCCTGAGGCGCCGAGCAAAATAATTAGAATATTCACCGTGAGGCGCCGTACAGTGTATCGACTTAATTCACCGTGAGATGTCCGAAAAACATCCAAAATATTCATCGTGGGCCATCCGACAAAATATCGGTTTAAAATTCCATACGGTGCCCCAGGCCGGCACTTGGGGGCCAGTCTCTTGGTAGTACGAAATTCTTCTTATGGATTCGAAAATAGATTTACCTAACAGCCGGGACTCTCTTTATTACAGACAATTTGGAGAGAGGCTTCAATGGTCACTAGGAACAGAGAAGCACGTCAATGCCCATGTCATCTGCGTAACGCAAATAAAAACATTGTAGAATGCTTACAGGCAAATTGTATTATTTAAGCTGTTTAATCACAAAACAGCCACCAGCACAATTTATATATGAGTACTGCAGTTATTATGTATTACAACATACACAACATATTATAACTGACGGCAATATATAGAATTGAAAATTTAATTAATTACGTACTTGACAATTTTTAATCACGCACTCCACACCGGTCAAACAATTCGATATTGATTTGGTGTGTAGGTCGGAACGAGGGTAACTTAGTCGGTAGGGCGACTAGATTACGGGCTGGAAGGCGTGTGGTTCGAATTCTGGCTATTACAAGAGATTTTTCTCTTCTCTGAAACTCCTAGGCAGACTCTGGTGCCCACCGGGATTTGAAGTCAATGGGTATCGGGGTTTTTGCCGGCGGTAAAGCGGCCGGAGCCTGAACCTGACCACTCATCTCCATCTAGCGTCGAGGTTAAAAATGAGGGTAGCTATATTTCTACTCCCCACATGTGCCTTCATGGCGTGTACAGGGAAAACCTTTACCTTTAACTTTTTACATGCAGACACTTCACCACTTACACAGAAGTACCATTCCTCAAGAACGGGTGGAAGTCTGAATTGAGTATACACATGCCCAGATACCTGTGTATACACAAGGAAGTCTAGTATGAATCAAAATTCCAGCACACTGGAAACTGATCGGCTTAAACATGACAGCCCCGCCGCCTATGTTATCGCCCAGCAGTATTCTTCCGTCATCTTCATCTGCATGTTCTTGCATTCCCGCAAGGAAAAATCCGGCGCTCTTTTCAACAAAAAGAAGTAACTATGTCGCTTCTTTTAATGTAAAAAACAACTACGTAACTTTAAATTGCGTAAGTCGGGAAGTGTCTGTACACGTCTCCAATGAAGATATGGAATGACGGCCCTATTGACACCCCTAACACCATAACAGTACGCTGGTTCCCTATTTCTACATTCCCACCAGTAGACTGAGACATTAATTAGACTTAATAACACGCCTCGCTCGTAAACACACGTGCCGCACGCTTAAATGATTAACAGTGCAGGAAAGGCCCAAGTTTTACTTCCGTCCTGTACCTAAATGTTTGCCAGCACACTCTACGTTAAATTTCACAGCAGAAGCACTGTAATTTGAGCAGACGTTCAGCTATCTTGAAGTATAAATAACACTTGAACTTATTAAGTGTTACTACTATTTTATAATACTTATAACCAGAAAGCAAGTGCAACAAAGATGAGACGTACCTACGATTCAGTCAGTATTGTAGTTTCCACCTTTGCCAAATAATTATACATCGTCGGTATTCATCGAAATCGTGATTTCAAGAGTTTCTAACGGCTAATGAAATATAATAGGGGCTTAATGAAAGTGTCAGATACGGAAACCGTGGCTAAAGTATGGAACTGTTAAAATCTTCTAAAAACTTTCATTGGATATATTAGTAATACAACGTTAAATCTTTGGCAAAGAAAATGGGGATCAAAAGGATTTTCGAAATGTCGGAAATGTATCCCACAAATACATGGCGCCCACATCATGAGACAGTATCCGCATTAGCACTGCACCGATGTGAGGAACTGAAATTTTCTAAATATTATATCTGGTTTCTGCGTGAAACAGTGGAATTGAAAAACCAGACCCCCTCCCCCTCCCCCGCATCTAGAGAATACGGGATTCCCTGTAAATATTAATGAACTTATGTTAATATTTCTCAGAATTCCGTCCTTTTTAACCGGCAACAAAATTTGGTATTCTGTGGGTTTGGGGGCCTCCTGACCCAAAGGGGACCACCCGTGCCGCGTGGGCTGCGGGGGTCTTATCAAAGCCGCTTTTGTGATGTACGGTAATATGTTCGAAGGTCCTTGAATAATACGACGAGCAGGCTTGTGTGGCACTTTGCTTCAGCAGGTTCGCATACCGGCAAACGACAGCAGCGTACCGGCCAACTTAAAAAAAAAGTCGAACAAATGCCGGTGATTTGTACTTTCCTAACTTCAGACATATTTATCTAAAGTACAATACGGGCCGCCGATCCCAGTGGCCGCGCGGTCTGAGGCGTAGGTCTGCGGCCGAGCGCTTGCTGGAATTGCGGGTTCGAATCCCACCGCGGGCATGGATGTTTGTCTTGTACAGTGTTTGTGTTGTCAGGTAGAGGTCTCTGTGACGGGCCGATCTCTCGTCCAGAGGAATCCTACCGACTGTGGTGTGTGTCTGAGTGTGATCAAGTGAAAATAAACAACCTCGACACCTACTGTGAACAAGCAGGTAGAAGAGGTACGGACTGTGACACGAAATGAAAACAAACAAGGTTTCTGCTTGGTTTTGTGATTTAATTTCAGTGTCAACCGACAGATTTATGTTGGTTTGTTGCTCCGAATGTAAATCTATTAATTTAATCTTTTGTTTGCAGTTTAATTTTACGGTCAATGGTTTAATCCTAACTCTAAAACAAATTGGAGTATTTCCCTCTGAGTTCAATTCACTCTTGTTCATTGTGTGGTGAGGTGGGGCGAAGGGAGGGGGTTTCCACTTATGTCATCTGTGGAAAACTGATCTCCATCCATCAGTAGATTCCAAAACTGCATAAGAAGCACAAACATATTACGCAATTTTCAAAATTGTTGGATTGAAGCACTAAGATGTAAAAGTAGCACCCGTCATAACTCAGCATACAGCCATCTTCGGTACAGTACTTAACCTATGTAAAATGCTAGTCCTTGTTA
The DNA here is from genome assembly GCA_013340265.1 of Coptotermes formosanus. Taxonomy (NCBI): domain Eukaryota; kingdom Metazoa; phylum Arthropoda; class Insecta; order Blattodea; family Rhinotermitidae; genus Coptotermes; species Coptotermes formosanus. Next base: position 1,458,355 of record BLKM01000174.1, on the reverse strand, counting down.
TTCCCTCATTTAAGGTATGTTATAAATTAGTCACGAATAGGAACACAAGATGGCAGGAATAAACGGAAATTTTAATTCGATGTCAATCCTCGCCGACAGACGCTTACAGCTGATTTCTAAAAGCCACATCACTAATTAGTGCAACTTGTAAATGCAATATAATACTGAAAATTCTTGTTGTTGTTGTTGTTGTTGTTGTTGTTGTTGTTGCTGCTGCTGCTTATTTACGTATTGTAGTACAAGTTACATGTGTGTGTGTGTTGATGTGTGCGTGTGCGTACGATAAAGGTCTCCCCGTAACATGGCACGAAGACGCGGAGAGGAAATAGAGGTATACCTCCACTTATTCCTAACCTCACCATTATATTGGGATGGATTGTCACCCCACTATCCATTTTTGAGTAGGCTGGGTGAGTTTCAGCGCCTGTGTAGACTGATGTGGAGAAGGGAAAGATCTCTTGCCCCCACCGGGGTTGCAACCACAGGCCGTCCAGCCCCTTGCGAGTCCTTCTAACGGTTATGCTATCCCACCCACAACACATATATGTAGTAAATCAAAATGTATTTGAAAGTGTTAGTATAGTCATTACGTTGATGTAATTTGAACTGCATTTCTTCCAAATACTAGTTAATTCAACAAGAGTTACAGAACTCTCCAGCAATGTTACGCTTTGCGTTCTTTTCCCTACAGAACTCTCCAGCAATGTTACGCTATGCGTTCTTTTCCCTACAGAACTCTCCAGCAATGTTACGCTATGCGTTCTTTTCCCTACAGAACTCTCCAGCAATGTTACGCTACGCGTTCTTTTCCCTACAGAACTCTCCAGCAATGTTACGCTATGCGTTCTTTTCCCTAACTTTTTATTATTTACACAATTATTAAAACAAATATAAGATAACAGTAATTAAAGAATGTCAAGGTGAGATAATTTGAATACGGTTTATTATATCTGTCCTGTTTGATCCAATCCGAATATTTTGACACTATTCCTCACTGACTGTGTCACACGCATACTAAAGCAAAGACTGGCCGCGTTATTCAGTGACCCCAAACAGTGCACGAAGCTTGTCACACGTTAATTTCACTAAAACAGCTTTACAATTTACTGTGTCAACACTGGCTAAGCGATAAGCTTTAGATGACAAGGAACTGGTCACCGTCACGAGATTAAAAATAACAATTCAATCAATGGACGACAAAATTCAATTAAGTAGAATTCAGATTACTAGGAATATGACATAGCATTAATTACACCGAAGTTATTAAGCAGCTACGTTCGAAAATATTATAAAATACAGGGTCATTATTTTATCTCACCAATATCTTTGGTTACTTGTTGTCGCGTTGCTTATCGTTTAAACCGTAGACTCTGTGTCGCTCGCCCACGCGCACGTTAGAATCGCGGCCGGAAGTGACAGAAGATATTGGTGAGGTAAAATAATGACCCTATATCAAATCCCTCTGACTCACCGTTTTTAGGTGCGTTCGCAAAAGTGCGAAAAGCAACTACTAGCTTCGTCATGTCTGTTGGGCTCTATGGAACAACTCAGATCCTAATGAATGGATTTTCATGAAATCTGATATTTGTGCATTTTTCGAAAATCTGTCGAGAAAGATCAAGTTTCATTAAAATCTGACAAAAATAACGGGTACTTTACACAAAGACCTCTGTATATTTATGACAGCATCTCGCTGAATTCTTTTCAGAACGAGAAATATTTCAGAAAACGTGGCAGATAAACTCAAAACACGTATTTTATGTTCCAAAACTTTTTTGAGAGAATCGCACCTTTTATGTGATAATGTGGAAAAACATGGTAGAGCCGGACAGATGACAATATAACACGGCGCATGCGCTTTGCATGCCGGATAACTAAGGCTACAGACACACATTCAGAATATGTAATACTTATTGCTTTTCCACGGCAACAGTGGTTACGCGAACGCGCCTCAGTGTTCTGTTATATGTACAGTGCCTGTTTTGTTGCTGTGTGTGTGTACCTGAAGGTTGCTAGCGGACCTAATTCATAAAACGATCTATTGTTTTTGGTATTTATTTACAAACCTTACCACATCCAGTGCTCCTACGGTAAATAAAATAAAATACGCAATATGTAATTTCTCACAACAGCGAACATTAATTTTGTTCCCTTCAAGAATATGACGCCGTATAATTTGGTAAATATACAGACTGTAGATACTGACGGGAATAGATCTGAAGTTGCAGAACTGCGTTCTAGCTAAATCTCGCCGTTCATTGCCATATTTCGAGAGAAAAAAATAATTTGTAAACGAAGCTGGAGTGTGATCCAACAATCTACCGCCCTTGGCGTGCTGTAAGCGACTGCTAGCGTAGCACATGCGCTCTTCTACAACAGGTTGCGCATTTTGAAATAAGGTTCCGGCTATAAATTTACTTCTAGTGGAGTCAGAATTGCTGACGGTTCACGTATGTTTTCCCAACCTGCCTAATCTCAAAAAATCCCACATTAGCGATCCTGAACCAAGAAACGTATGTACTAAAAGCAACCTACGTATTTACCTAGATATGCGGTCCACAAACACCATGCTGCAATGAGCAACACAACAATGGATATTTTTAAGCGAAAACAACTACAGCAGTAAAATTAATTAATTACTTTCCATCATGATAAATTGAATTTATCTCTAAGCTCGCCACGAAAATGTATATATGAGAGATTGGTGGCATAACTCCATTCGTTCTTAACCCCATCATTATATGGAGGTAAGTGATCGTTTTAATGTCCCGACCACTTTGCTCCTGGGTAAAAACCCAAGATAGGCCTACCTGTTAAATTGGGGGGGGGGGGGTGGCATAGCGTAGTCCGAACAGCGACTCGCTAAGGGCTGGACGATCCGGGGATCGACTCCCGATGGGGACTAGATTTTTGGCGCCCATCCAGACCGGCCTTGGGGGTCACCCAGCGTCCTGTACCGGGATGTTACCGGGGGTAAAACCCCTGGGGGTGGTGTTGGACAACCTACCCCCACCTAGCGCCGAGGTTAAAGGAGAAGTTCAGCTATACCTCTACACCCCCTTTGGACCTTCATGACCTCTTCTGAGGTGACCTTTACGTTTACTTCTACCTGTTGAATAGGGGGTTGGGTGAACAACAGACCTGGTCTTCACGCTTTGAAGAGTAATTTTTGGACCTACCTACAATCTAATCGGTATTCCACTGATGTTCAGCTCGGTCACTATACCACCTGAGCTATCACGGCTCGTAATTCCCGTCGCGATACTTTAAAAAGAGATTCAATATGTCAACTAATTTAGCAATCACATTTTCCGCCCTGACACCAACCGCGTGGGTTGCAGTGTCACCGTACACCCACGTTATGCCTGTGTCTGTGTTGTCCTATGAATGTGCCGGCAATGCAACGTGTTGATCCCCGTCAAACAAGTCTTATCAGCTGCATAAACAGAACGAATTCTGTATGCGAAAAGGCAAGGGGGCCTCCTTCCGCGCAAAATCCGAAGAAAGATTACGTGGATAAGAGTTTTTCGAGACTTGCCTCTGTGCCTTCAAGCAAATCTGGGACAGGACCTAAGTTAAACCGTGGCTGCTTCTTGCCAAATTGTTTCCATTTCACTCACTATTCGACGCTGATAGCAGGGGTGGCCAGCTAGACGAGCTTCGGATATCGCACTTTAGGAAACAACTTCGGCAAAAGCCATGCCATAGGTCTATACTCTTGTGGGATATTACGCAGCGTTGAGTGCTAGCTTTGTACCGACGTTTTGGGACAACCTATCGGTCCCATCTTCAAGGGTCAATAAGTCTTCGTGACTCTTTAAGATGGGACCGGGAGGTTGTTCCGAAACGTCGGTACAGAACTACCACTCAATGCCGCGTAATATCTCAAAAGAGCGCAGATCTCATCAGCAGCGTGGCGGAAGGTTGAAATCAGCCATGCATTAGTTTTCGAAAACATATTTTTTCTTTATTTTATATCTTCTTATTTCTGTTCATCTTCCTACATTTGGGTTAATTTCAGTTAGCTAAGAGTTTCCTTTCTTTTAGCAAATCTCTTAACAACGCTGTTCAATGTCAGCCTCCTGTGTATGTAAACTGACAGAGAATTACTTTTTACAGGCAGCTTGCGACAGCCACACCAATAACGTGCACCAGCCGCAACAGTGACGTGCGCAAGCCGCAACAGTGACGTGCGCAAGCCGCCTTGTGGCCATCCTTCCTATATAGCCTTCTACACTGACATTTTTAAATAACCCACCAATGAACAGGAAAGGCGAATGGTTTTGTTTAACGATGCTGTCATATTCTAAATATTTCTTCGATGATAATGGAATTATACTGAAACGGTAAATCGAAAGTGTTCGGAGGAAAACCCCTCCTAGTGCCACTTCGTCCACCAAAAATTCCATATGAACTTGTCTGGGGGTAGAACACTTCCTTCCGCAGTGATAAGCCAGTGACTCACCGCATAAGTCATGGCGTTGGATCCGTCCACGAAGCACAGTCCTTCTTTAACAGTTAAGTCTTTCATAAACTCGAGAAAACTGTGCGTATTTTATGCACACCAAAGTTTCATTAACCTTTTGGCGTCCAGATTTAAATGCCAGCAGACTGCCTTCGCGTATCACATTCTTTCCGCCAGCCCTTTAAATTTATGCACACGTTTTACAAAAATCTCTTATATTTTGTGAACCAAAAAAGGTTAAATGGTGAACTAAACTGCATTTTGTGGGGAATAAGACAGAGATATTTCTGTGTGTCTTCGAGAAAGCAACAATTATTCTTAATTCGTGAATACACAAAATAATTTTATAGAACATGCTAAAATCTCATTTTCTTTTACTTACGTTTCGCTTTGAGTCCCTGTTCTGCTTAGGGAGGGCGCACTTGATGTTCTCACAGTTGTGCCTTGGTGTGGTAGTCTTCAAAACATGTTTTTGTTACACATAGTCCGACTTCACACTTACGGCACTTTACGTAAACTTTACTTGTCACACCCCTAGCGGTGCATACGCGACACCTCTTCATCAGATGCACTGGAAGAAATTGCACTACTGGACTCGTGACAGCTGGCTGTTTTGCTGTACTGTTGTGGTTGTGACACCCCTGGTTCTCCTTCACAATCCTCCCCATCTGAACTGACGTCACTTGACATCCCAGCTTCGTCGCTATCCGTGTCAAAAATCAGTTCAGATATTTCGCTGGGCCTCAGCAACCTTGGCCTCTTGCTTGGTCCACTCATTATTCCTTACCCACCACTCGCAATGACTGTGAAATGCTTACTGACAAGAAATACAGAACTCCAACAGCAACACTGCGTGTAAACACGGCAATAAGTCTGAGAAATGAAACGCGGCACCTCCAGTTCTAAATGGGGGCCCTTCAAATGAAAGGTTGCAGATAAAGGTCTGTTTATTGCTGTTTGTCGCCACACTATCCTTGTACCCATAGAAATGCGCAGCTGTGCATGGACACACTCTAGACTAAATCCCCAGTCATTCACAAGCCCGATGAACAGAGCGGGAAAAATAAGAAACCTTGCCATAACTTCCTTGCTGGCTAAAGTTACAAACAGCTTCATATACAAATGGATAACCGGCTTTTCTCCCGGAGTAAATCGGCCGGAGAATAAAGCTGATCAAGAAAACGCCTACTGCTATGTTAAAAATGCATGAAGCTATATTTTGCTCCCCTATAATTTTCCATGGCGTGGAGTGCAACAAATTTAAATGGCTGGCGTTCTCGCTGTCCCTTATAAAGGACGGCGGAGCCTAGAGGGGGTTTAAATGCCGTCCCGAATAGAGGAAGGAGATACCCTAAAGGTTAACATATTCGCGATTTCTCCCAAGAACTGCGATTAGGCAGTGTGATAGCGCAGTTCTCCTTCCGCAAACTTCTTAGAAGTTTGGCTGTGCGTTTTGTGCGACGCCAGCGAAATGTGTGCATATTGTGGGGACCACGGCATCATGGCCACTCAATACCAAACCATGATCCATAAATTCAACGCCCTGCCACGCGTCACAACCGATAAAGAAACAGGGGAGTAAGCGCCACATGTTCCCTGCTCAATAGCATGAGTAACCAGAGCGTTCAGAATAAAAGTGGTGTAAGTCCATTAATTAAATATAAACTGTAGAAATACACCGAAATACACCATACATACCTTACGGAAATTCCGACACAAGTAGAATTTTGAAAAATTTGACTTTAGCAAAAATACAGTAAAGTCAATATGTATATACAAGACAGGCCAGCTGCAATCCAAACTCCATTTCACTGGAAGTTGATTGGCCACAGCATGACCGCCCCACAGCCTGCGTATCGCCCAGGAGTATTCTTCCGCCACCTTCGTCTCACTACGCTTTCATTCTAGCAAGGAAAAATTCGGAAGGCCTTTCAAAAATGTAATACAAAATGTTTACATTTTTAAAATTGCTGAAGTCAAATCGCGTAACTTGAAATTTCGTACGTCTGGGTGTGTCTGTCAAGCTATAAGCGTGACAGACATGTTTTGTCTGGGCACCTGTCATGTTAAGCACGCAGTTGAACCAGCAGCCTAAAGCAAGCTCCCCTCTACTGTGCCACTGAGACATATGGTGAATTTTTTTCTGCTTTGATATTTAACCCTTTAAAGACGAAGCGTATCTCCTTTATATAAGGACTCAGTGCGTACCGCGCTGTAAACACTCTCCACTTCGGTTATAAAAACCAGTCTCTTAATGTTTTATAAGGCAAAAGTTGCTGTTTGTTCTGAGATCCGTACAAAACACATAAACGGAATGTGGGCACCACGTAGAATTTTTAAATGTTAAACCTGGTGGTACGTAAAGTTACCGCTAGGCTTTAAAAGGGTAATAACTGAGAACAAAGTTACTGGACTTAGAACACTGTTGTTCTGAACGCTCCATTGCATTAAGCTAGCACCCTGACAGTAACAACTTGCCGGATGAGAGCCTGATCTGGTCCAGACTTCCACCGAATTTATCGCATGGTTATTGGTTATTTAAACGGGAGCATTCTCACGAAACCGAAAAATTAAGTCCGTTGTTCTAGAAGGCTCACTCAGTTTATGTTATTCACTTCCACGCATATCATCAATACAGTGAAATAAATCCAACTTATGCACAATGTTACCGGTTATTTATCAAACTTTATCTTTTGGTTCCCCAACATGTTTCGGCAAATAGCTATGCCATCATCGGGGGGGGGGGGGGGGTGAGGTATTATTACAAATTGCATAAGATGTGCATTGAAGAATAAAACGGTAAAATAGTTAAACAATTTGTTTAACAGTTTTACCGTTTTATAATTTAAGGTATGTTCCAACAGTTGAAGATTTTCTATGCGATAAAGCTGTCATGCTCCGGGAAACGCTAAAAGGAGCGCCCTGTATGAAAACAGCTTTTATATCATAAGTACATCAAGGTGTCTGTCGCCCTTCAACACTCTGCAATAAAAATACTGTATTTATTATATCTTTTTGTGTGGTGCATATACCGCCACATTAACGCGGTTTGAACTTAAAATATGCCCCAAGGTTTTAGGGTACAGTCAGTTCTGGTATAACGCGATATATGCGATCTTGTGTGACCTCAGAGTACAGAAAATCGCGTAATAAAAAGAGGGTGACATCAGAAAAAATTTGGTCCATTATCCAAATATATCTGAACACTGTCTGCTGAAACCGCGTAATAGTCAACACGTGTATGCGAGAGTTCGCGTTATACAAACAAATTTCACATATCGATCGCGTTATACACAATTCGCCTTAACGAAAAGCGCATATTCGCGCGACTGTACTTGCTTAAACGTAATTTGATTTAACCTTTTAAAGCCTAGCGGTAACTTTACATACCACCAGGCTTAACATTAAAAAATTCTACGTGGTGCCCACATTGCGTTTATGTGTTTTGTACGGATCTCAGAACAAACAGCAACTTTTGCCTTATAAAACATTAAGAGACTGGTTTTTATAACCGAAGTGGAGAGTGTTTACAGCGCGGTACGGACTGAGTCCTTGTATAAAACAGGTACGCTTCGTCTTTAAAGGGTTAAGCTGATAAGAGAAGTATGACTGTCGATGTTAACCAAACTCTCAAATACTCAACAGTATTATGTCCAGATATCTTACGCCAAATTTCATCCAAATCGGAACAAAATGCGGGAAATACGAACAGAAAATGGTTGTCATTCCTACACTGAGTGTGGCTTCAAGTTGCACGAAGCTCAGATTCGTCCAATAAATTGCAATCGAAATTTCACGGACCGAGTTTTATGAAATTCACGTGGAAAATGTAGCAAATACTGAAAAAAAAATTCAGTTATGCCCTATGCAAAACATGCAACATCTACGTTCACCAAACTCACAGCTGTCAACCGCATTGCGTGCAGACAGTATGTACCGAATTTACAAGCGGATCGGACAAGAAATACGGAAGTTAAGGGAAGAAATAAACTTACGTCCGTAAGTGAAGCATTACTGTCACTCTGCTAATTTTCACAACCCTCACGATTGCTTGATAATTATTTTGTAAAAAGCTTCTCCACCTAATTTTATGAAGATAGAAAAATGATTCAGTTGAGGCCGAAACATGTAGCTATTCTTAAATAAGAGACATGTAGTTGTGTTAGCCGGAATACTAATATATTTGTTACTGAAGAAATGATTCAGTTGCTGATAATAGGTCACAGAAGGGCGGAAGGATGTGATCATCACATAAGCCCTTTTCACTTCCTAAAAACGCCTAATTAACCCTTTAAAGGAGGACCGTATCTGTTTTATATAAGGACTCAGTGCGTACCGCGCTGTAAACACTCTCCACTTCGGTTATAAAAGCCAGTCTCTTAATGTTTTATAAGGCAAAAGTTGCTGTTTGTTCTGAGATCCGTACAAAACACATAAACACAATGTGGGCACCACGTAGAATTTTTTAATGTTAAACCTGGTGGTACGTAAAGTTACCGCCAGGCTTTAAAAGGTTAATCTACACAGTACATAATTCAGTTCGTACCACACCGAGAAAACAGCATGCTTCCATTATAAAGGAAAACTCATTAATGCTGTATGGAGAAACAGAAGTTATTGTGAGAATCACATGGAACAGGTAAGTACACTGTGTGTACACAGTACAGAGTTTTTAATCTTACATCTGGTATTATATGCAGTAACCACCTAACGCTTTTAAGAGCAAAGTTAATAAAACGTCTCAGGACTCACAGAATTTAAAATCTCCGTTTAAAGATTAAGATAAACCTGAATCATATTCAACTATTCAGTCCGTACCAAACAGTAAACACTCTCCGTCTCGGTTATAAACTCCAACCAGTTAATGTTTTATAGCAATACTCATATAATTAGTTTGTTCTGAGATCTATACAAGAACATAAATTCATGTTTTGGGCATAACGCAAAATTTGTAAATACTGAACATGGTGGTACATAAAGTAACCATTGGACTTCAAATGATAGTAATGATAATAATATTAAAAATATAAACCAGTAAATATTACTACTGAAGGCAAAAAAGCAAAATAATTTGATAAAGTAGATAATAATAATAATAATAATAATAATAATAATGCTTCTAAAAGTAATGCGAAATTTCTTAAAGCCTCGTATTGCACAGGATCTCTGAGCAGTTCATCAAATCAGTTGTCAATTTATCTTCCCAGCCTCCAATGAAAAACATTTGTTTACATGTGAAAGTGAAGCGCAGAACCTGCTGTTTACGAACAGTACAGGGGTTGCTTTAAAGTGAAATTAGGTAAACAGAGCTGAGCCGTACGAACAAGCATAACTGTGGCGCAGGGAAACATCAACCACTCAGCATTAACAAATATCGAACAAGTCAGCAAAATAATAAATTACAAGCAGATTCTCGTAAGCAAATTTTGAGTTGCACTGAAGGTACTGTATGTATAAGTCATACACAGATGCGATAGATTTAAACTCAATGGAGCAGAGCTCTTTCCGAGAAGCGAACAGTTCCTCGACTAGCTAAGAAATTTTTTTCGTCTTTAAGAGAACCCGAAGGATCGTGACTATGTTCAAAGGAGTCCGGCACTTGAGATCTGCGCACTTCTGGGCTATATCGCAGCGTCGAGTGCTAATCCTTTACCGACGTTTCGGGACAACGTATCCGTCCCATCTTCAAGGGTCAAGAAGTCCAAGAATGCCGACGTTTCGGGACAAAGTATCGGTCCCATCTTCAAGGGTCAAGAAGTCCAATACCGACGTTTCGGGACAACGTATCGGTCCCATCTTCAAGGATCAAGAAGTCAAAGAATACCGACGTTTCGGGACAACGTATCGGTCCCATCTTCAAGGGTCAAGATGTCCAAAAATACAGACGTTTCGGGACAACGTATCGGTCCCATCTTCAAGGGTCAAGAAGTCCAATACCGACGTTTCGGGACAACGTATTGGTCCCATCTTCAGGGTCAAGAAGTCCAATACCGACGTTTCGGGACAACGTATCGGTCCCATCTTCAAGGGTCAAGAAGTCCAAGAATACCGACGTTTCGGGACAACGTATTGGTCCCATCTTCGGGGTCAAGATGTCCAAGAATACCGACGTTTCGGGACAACGTATCGGTCCCATTTTCAAGGGTCAAGAAGTC
>BLKM01000174.1:1431972-1447637 GCA_013340265.1 Coptotermes formosanus | reverse complement strand
TGAAGATGGGACCGATATGTTGTCCCGAAACGTCGGTAAAGGATTACCCCTCGACGTTGCGTTATACCCCAGAAGAGTGCAGATCTCATCAGCATCGCGGCAGAAGCCTGAAATCACAGTCCGGCACTTGTCCCTATGCTGAGCCAGATCAACCTGGCCTACGTCTTCGCAACCGAATTAAGATCCATTTTAATATTATCCTCCCATCTACGCCAAGATTTCTAAATGATTTCCGTCCCTCAGGTCTCCCAACTAAACCCCTCTATGCACCTCTCCTCTCCCCCATACGTGTCACATGCCTCGCCCACCCCATTCTTCTTGATTTGATGACCCCAACTGTAACCGGTCAAGAATATATATCATAAACCTCGTCATGATGCGGTCTTATCCAATCCCCTGTCGCCTCGTCCCTCTTAGGTCCAAATATCTTCCTCAGCACCCTATTCTCGAACACCCCCGGCCTGTGTTCCTCTCTGAATGTTTGTTGGTGTATTGAGGCCTTCTTTCTGAGGACGGACAGCAAATTAAATTGGACTTCCAAACACAAGAGAAGACCAAACTCTTTCACTCTGAATGGATGTCAGCACGTAATTCATATTTCCAGCTGCCGATCTCACCTTCTAAGTATAGTTCCGTACTGATTACATGCACAATGCTGCGTCCTTAAAAATACCTGATTTTTATTTAAACCTAGGAAATAAACGGGCTCAAATTACAGACATAAAATAACATATTTTCACTCACCGAATGAAGATAGACGCACGCGTACAAATCAGCAAACTGAAAAAAATAGATATATATATATATAAATCTTACATTATACACTCAAATAAATTTTTACTGAAGATACACTAAGCCTTTAATTTGACAGCTTTTAATATTAACCCTCTAAGATGTCCACTTTCCTTCCCAGTAGTATTCTAAACCCCATTACTCTGCATTACGTACCTCCAAGCCAGTACTGTATTTGACGTCAGAATGGCACGAAGGAACCTGACCCAACACGCTGATGTCTGTATAATGTTTGTATCACACTGCATCTGCTTTATGTTACGTTGGCTTTATAAACCCAACGGTTGTAACAAAATCCAAGATATTTTAATTCACTGTTTATGACATTAAAACACACGGTACCTCATCAGATCAGTTACTGGCACATGTAACACACTGTATCATGGCAATACCACTCTTACACGCATCGAAAGGAACTAAACCGTCTGTTTCCGGTCTGGTGCAATCGTCAAAATTCGGATCTCGCTTCCGAAGTATTCCGAACACAAAGAAATTACCCTCCTTGCAGGGCGCACATAGTTGTTTAGTGAAATTTAAAAAAATTCAGTTCTAGTGTCTTACTTAATGGTGGTGTTAGCTGTATATCGTCGAACTGAAGAGTGGTTAGTTTTGATTAACCCTTTAAAGACGAAGCGTATCTGTTTTATATAAGGACTCAGTGCGTACCGCGCTGTAAACACTCTCCACTTCGGTTATAAAAACCAGTCTCTTAATGTTTTATAAGGCAAAAGTTGCTGTTTGTTCTGAGATCCGTACAAAACACATAAACGCAATGTGGGCACCACGTAGAATGTTTTGATGTTAAACCTGGTGGTACGGAAAGTTACCGCTAGGCTTTAAAAGGTTAAAAGACAAATCATTCGTTAGAAGGAGAGGTGGCATAACTTAGGTCATATCCGGGCAGTTGCGTGCACGTACTGACAAAATCCACGAAAGATCTCAATACAGCCAATCTACCTGTCAACAGTAAAACCGGAGACCTTCTGAAAACAAGTCTCCTACCAACCTTTCGCATAAAAACACTGCCTCCATCATCAGAGTAAAACTTAAAGCAATTTCTGCACAGGTCTGGACAGACCCTGAGGGTTCCAGGAGGTTGAGGCTCCCAGATTTCAAGACAGTCGGCACATGAGGGTGGTAAGGTTGTCAGCCCTATGCACCGGCCGCCTTTACCCACCAGGACATATTCCTGGTAGTCAGTTCTTTAGAAGCTTAGTCGAACCACAGCCTTAGTGCGGCCGGAAGGATTATGTCAATGAGATGACAGAGGGAATCGAACCCGCGACCTTTCAGGTGGTTGCGCAGTCTCTCAACCAACTGCGCCACCGTGTACCGCCCCATTACCAGGGCAGGATTTCAAATATATGATGGTAGAAATTTTACACTGAAAATATAGGCAGCATGTTCTTCCTACATATTTTTAACAAGCTACCAGACTGAACAGAGACATGACAGTGAAGATTTTCACCACCGTAAAGTCTCAAATTTTATGAAAGAAAATAATTTCACGTATGAAGGAATCTTCTTTTATGTTGTCATTCTAAATTTTCTTCAGAGAGAGAGAGAGAGAGAGAGAGAGGGAGGAGAGGAAGTGTGTGTGTGTGTGTGTGTGTGTGTGTGAGGAATCTGATATTTTCTGCTTCACAGAATTTCCACACGCAAGTATTTGTACTTTGTAAATGAGTCTTATCAGGGCAAAATAAACTGCGGGTGGCCCGCGGTATATTAAGAGAGATAACAGCAGAAAAGGCTGCAACGAAATTTATGGTACTAACCCTGTATTTATGCAGGTGAAGGGGAGAAAACTAGATACTGCAGCCTTACGCATCCAGCGTGATAAAAACATACCTTACATTTTATTCAAAGTACTGAATAAAGGCACTCAGTCGCCCCTATTAGAAGACCCAGCAGCCTTCCCGATAGCAGCATAAGCAACGATATTCAGACTGAGCTGCTGCCAGTCTGTACAGGCAGGCACTTTGATAAAACATTGGTTCTTTGTCTGGTCGTATGCACAGCGATGCAGTAAATATTTACATACACTAATTGTAACACTGTGTTACAAGCTGGAAGGTCGCGGGGTCGATGCCCGACGGTGTCATTTCATTGACATAATCCTTCCGGCCGCACTATGGCCCTGGGGATGACTCAGCCTCTAACAGAAATGAGTACCAGGAATATTTCCTGGGGGGTAAAGGCGGCCGGTGCGTAGCGCTGACAAATTTAACACCTTCATGTGCCGACTCTTTTGAAATCTGGGAGCCTCAAACTTCTGGAACCGTACGGACCTGCCCAGCCCTGTACAGGGATTGCTTTACCTTTATAAATGTAAAAAAGGTAAAGCAGTCCCATTACAGGCCTGGACAGGCCCACAGGGTTCCAGGAGGTCGAGGCTTCCAGATTTCTAGACAATCGGCACTTGAAGGTGGTAAGGTTGTCAGCTCTACAAACCGGCCGCGTTTACCCCCCAGGAAATATTCCTGGTACTCATTTCTGTTAGAGGTTGAGTCGACCCCAGGGCCATAGTGCGACTGACAGGATTATGCCAATGAAAAAATCCACTGACACCATCGGGAATCGAACCCGCGACCTACCGGTTTGTAGCGCAGTGCCTAAACCAACTGCGCCACCGCAGCCCCCTACCTTTATAAATGTAAGTAATCATAAATTGTAATCCTAGTTACTGACACTTAAAACGCTCCTTTCACTTAAAAGTTTCCAAAGCCGTTCTGTAAATCTCTCAGCTTGAACGATGAAGATAGGACGGCAAGTAACTGTAAACGCTGAAACAAGAATTGCAGCAGGAGAGAAAAGAAAGAGACAGACAGACAGAAACGCTGTTAATGAGAGCAATGCTCTTGTAAACCGGAGAAATTAATGTCTTCTTCTTCTGGAAATATATTTACAAAACATGAAACAACATATATATGAGAGTGTTTGAGAATAAAATACTGAAATGAATCTTTGGATATAAGAGGGCAGAGGAAGTAAGATTCACCGTTTAGAGACGTGGTGTATCTGTTTTATGTAAGGACTCAGTGCGTACCGCGCTGTAAACACTCTCCACTTCAGTTATAAAAACCAATCTCTTAATGTTTTATAAGGCAAAAGTTGCTGTTTGTTCTGAGATCCGTACAAAACACATAAACGCAATGTGGGCACCACGTAGAAATTTTTAATGTTAAACCTGGTGGTACGTAAAGTTACCGCTAGGCTTTAAAAGGTTAAAGACGAAGCGTATCTGTTTTATATAAGGACTCAGTGCGTACCGCGCTGTAAACACTCTCCACTTCGGTTATAAAAACCAGTCTCTTAATGTTTTATAAGGCAAAAGTTGCTGTTTGTTCTGAGATCCGTACAAAACACATAAACGCAATGTGAGCACCACGTAGAATTTTTTAATGTTAAACCTGGTGGTACGTAAAGTTACCGCTAGGCTTTAAAAGGTTAAAGACGAAACGTGTCTGTTTTATATAAGGACTCAGTTCGTACCGCGCTGTAAACACTCTCCACTTCGGTTATAAAAACCAGTCTCTTAATGTTTTACAAGGCAAAAGTTGCTGTTTGTTCTGAGATCCACACAAAACACATAAACGCAATGTGGGCACCACGTAGAATTTTTTAATGTTAAACCTGGTGGTACGTAAAGTTACCGCTAGGCTTTAAAAGGTTAAGGTCGAAAAGCACGCGCTCCGTAAAGCGTGACCATTAGCATAATTACATGTACGAGAATGGGATGTGGACAGCATGTAGGATGTATCGAAGGGCAAAACTGGGAAACCTACCGTAGAAGGGAGTATAATATTAAAACGAATCTTAATTAATTTGACGTGACGAAGTGGACGGCATCCTTCTGCTTCAGAACAGGGGCCAGTGACGAGTTCGGATTATGCGAGATTTCAGAGTTCCGTCCCGGTGTAGTTGAAGCCTTCGTTCACCAGAGACGTTACACATCTTTGGCTGGTAGTCAGTTACCGACGTTTCGAGACGATCCATCTGTCCGATCTTCAAGGGTCAAGCCGTGTTGGGCTGTCTGACCCTTCAGGAAGAGCGATGGCCCCACCTTAAAACTCCCTAAATGGAGTAAAACCTTTGACCAACTGAGAGACTATCAGCTTATCAAGAATAATTCTGGTCCACGTAACTAGCAAGTTCGGTAACTCTACGCCTATATTGTCATGACACAGGCGGTTAGTCATGGGCCAGTCACCGTGGAGATAAGTGGTATCAGATCTTTTTCCAGCGGGTAAAGCGCCTGTAGCGTGGCGTTGACCCCCGTCCCACATCTAGCACAGAGGTTAAAGAAAGAGTAGAGCTGTACTTTTACTCCCACTCTGCGCCTTCATGGCAGGTTATAGGGTGACGTTTACCTCCACTATAAGTACCACCCCCTACTGCATAGCCAGTTTCGTTTCGCAGTCCTTCTCTCTTCTACCTACTTGTTCACAGCAGGTGTCGAGGTTGTTTATTTTCACTTGATCACACTCAGACACACACCACAGTCGGTAGGACTCCTCTGGACGAGGGATCGGCCCCTCGCAGAGATCTCTACCTGACAACACAAACACTGTACAAGACAAACATCCATGCCCGCGGTGGGATTCGAACCCGCAATTCCAGCAAGCGCTCGGCCGCAGACCTACGCCTTAGACCGTGCGGCCACTGGGATCGGCCTGCATAGCTAGTTTTGGATTAATACAAAAGCTACGTGCTAGCGAATCGTACTTATTGAATGGCCTTCGTACGAGAGGATACGTAAATCGATTTACTGATTTGAAACTCTTGATTCAAAATTTGTATATTCCTAATCCTAATCCAATTTAAGAGAACTATGATTTTATCGAAAGTGACGATTTGTATGCTCACTCTGAGGCAGTACCTCGTTTTTAACACTTTAACAGGCGAAGCTGCCCTAACCATATAGGTCTACCTCACAGAGAACACACAACATATCTATTATAAAGTTAGTACAGCTAATTAAGTTCAGGATAGTTACTCGTGTGTATTCTCAGGAATAATTAAAAATAATAAACAATTCTTTCTGGGCGAAAATTTGAGTTACATAAAGTTAAACAACGTGGCTTATATGATTAATAACTAACTAACTAACTCCATGAAGCAGAGTCCTTCTTGAAAAGCTAACAGGTCCTGAGATATTCAAGAAATTTCCCGCATTTTGTGGAATCCGAATGTTCATTACCGCACTTACAACAGCCCGCCACCTGTCCCTATCCTATCCTATATGATTAATACTATCCAGTAAAGGGTTAATCACTCCAGACAAAAATACACTGTAGAATCTAAAAAAAAATCAGACGCGGTACTAAAAGTGGACGGAAGTCATTTTCTGAACATAAATTTCTACTGAAATGTTAAAAGAAATTTGCCTCATTACATTACTACGGAACAGTCAAATTGGCAATTAAAGCTGCCGTCTATCGTGCCTTGTTCCGTTAATGGGGGGCGGAAATAAAATGTAAATTTCTTTGAAAGTTGTCAACAAACTTCGTTAATGGAGCTGGTAGCCGGCTGTAATACTGACTGTGGCCGGGGAGGGGGATTGGAGGGTTAGGGAAAATCTCAGATGGGATTTTTTACTTGTCAGCTTCTCATTATGCCGTGCAGATTTCTTTTTTAATTTTTCTGACATTAAGAACTAATTGGTTATGGTAAATTTTAAAGTCTATTTTCTAAAGCACAATGACATTAAATTTTCAGAGGCAAATTGTTTTCGTTGTTACACTGTAGTTATTTCCCTGCCACCCCACACCTCCATTTTAGTCGCTGCAGAACTGAATATGCACGGACCAGAGCATCTTAAGGCGAATATGGGACTAATGCAATACTGAATGAAAAACAGTCTTCTCACTTTCGTTTCTTGCTGCCACCTTTTGATCCTACTCGTAACTGGTAAAAATTATTATTGTTACACAAAAATAGAATGGCTATTCATATGCTTTTACATGTAGGGATGTGCAAAGTATCTGAAATTTACTATTCTGTGAAAGAAATAGAAACACTTGGGCGCGACATATAGACTGTGGCGAAATTACAAACATAGTTAGTATCAGAAATGAACAGTCATTACCAGCAGTGTGACAATGTAGGCGCGCGGGTGTGTGTGTGTGTGTGTGTGTGTGTATATATATGTACGTACGTATGTATGTATGTATGTATGTATGTATGTATGTATGTATGTATATATGTATGTATGTACGTACGTACGTACGTACGTACGTACGTATGTATGTATGTATGTATGTATGTATGTATGTATGTATGTATGTATGTATGTATGTGTGTATGTGTGTATGTGTGTGTGTATGAATGAATGAATGAATGCATGAATGTAAGTGTGTGTGTACGGATGTGTGTATGTTACGTATATATATCTGTATGTATGTAGTATTATATATATACGCATGTATGTATATATGTGTATGTATATACGTGTACGTATAATCCTACATTTACAGCGCCGGAAAAGCCGTGCATTCCATTTCGTTTCCTCGCCGAATTCGGCCTGTCCTTATTGCCACTGTTTTGCATTCACATTTCCCTGAGGCTGACAAAACAAATCACAGCCCCCACAGCCAGGCTTGCTGAAACTCCATTTCAACCTAACACACACGGTAATTCCATTAACATTTGACGCACTGTTCCTTTCCGATTGACAAGTTTCTTATGAGACATAAATTATTTACGTGGAGAGTAACGTTTTTGTATAATTTGCTACGTTTAAATTCACAGAATCTCCAAACAGATTATACAAGAATTGACCTAACCAAATTACAGAATATTCCAGAAAAAGGAAAATAAATTACAATAACAAGTAAGGAAGCGTCCGCAGAACGGAATACGTATAACATTTTCGTTATAATATTCATCCTGGGCTTTCAAATTCGTGAAAACTTTCGGTAAAAAGCACTAAGTATCCTAACACACGAAGATTCCTGCAAATCTTAGCAACAGACCCACAATCGGCTATCATCGAGACGTTATTAGACGGCAGACAGACAAGAGATTTTTCTCAACCTTCGATATTTGACTTTTAAAACATATCATGCCCAATGTTCGATGTCTAACTGCGCCTTTAGTCTTAACTCGTACCTGTAGAGAACATATCTCTTCTCAATTATAAAAACTGTCCATTAGGCCTCATATCTTACTTCACAGAGAACACATCCTGACTTAATTATAAATAACGATCACAGTGACGGAACACGAAATTATATAGGTCTTCTTGTGAAGTGTCTGTTGGTTTTGTTAGATTTTAACCAAAATCGGACAACCCTAATGGGTACGAAACAGAGGGGCGGGACGACACTAACACTGCCCTCTGACAAGTGTTTTGGTAATCACGAAGAATGCCACAACTAAAGAATTACTGCAAGTTCGCTGAATACCTTCATGCTGGCTAGTACTGTTATTACTGACTTAGGCGCCGTGTTGTGACTGCCACTCTACGGAGATCAGATTTAGCTATTTAAAAATCTAGTGGTATGTAGCAATACTTTTATCATAAAAAGCCGTGCATTTATGTGTTTCGTATGAGTTTCACAATAAACATAGATTATTTCTGTATACAGAATTAACATTTCGGTTATGTGATTAGGAGCATACAGTGTTCTCTGTGAGGTACGAACTGACTCTTTATACAAAATGCAGATTCACTTTATACTTCAAAGGTTTAAAACCTATACAGCTCTACACTTAAACACATGCGCACAGGTCTATAATGTTAGCGTAATAACTCGTTAGTTATTTTCCTGCAAGCCAAGATCGCCCATACAGCAGGATAGTTAAATACAGACCGAAACACCGCACTTTGTTTCCCGGTAGAAGTGGCCAGTATTAGGTTTGACAGTTTTCAGAACGTGGGGTTTACCCAACCTCCAATGTCATTAGTATCATGGTAAATGCGGCCGGAATGTGAAGCTCAACTTTGTACGACGCGTAAGAATGCCAGATTGACTCTGTACCGAACATCTGAATTTCACATCCTGAAATTCTTTAAGGTGGAAAGTTGTGACAATATTCTCAGCTGCATCGGTCAGCCCTTCAGCAGCTGGTAACTGTTCGACAAGCCTAGACATTCCCTGCCTTTTATACAATCAAATAATTTTACTGGGATGCATTTTAATATCACCATCCCATTTACGTCTAGGAGACAGATGACACGTTCATATTTTGCAATTACAATTTTGTATTCATTGGTCACCCTTATTGATTGCATTACTGCTGAAATATTTCGTTAAGAGCCCCACATTACTTCCTGCACTTAGAACTAGTGTTACGTAACGAGGAACTTAATGATCTGTACTCATCACCAAATATTATTCGGGTAATCAAATCGAGAAGAATGAGATGGGCGGGGCATGTAACACGTATGGGGGAAAAGAGAAGTGCATACAGGATTTTGGTGGAGAGACCTGAGGGAAGGCGACCGTTTGGGAGACCCAGGCGTAGATGGGAGGATAATATTAAAATGGATCTTCAAGAAGTTGGATGGGGGCATGGACTGGATTGAGCTGGCTCAGGGTAGGGACAGGTGGCGGGCTCTTGTGAATGCGGTAATGAACCTCCGGGTTCCATAAAATGCGGGGAATTTCTTGCTTAGCTAAGAAACTGTTAGCTTCTCAAGAAGGCCTCTGCTCCATGGAGTTAGTTAGTTAGTTAGTTAGTTAGTTAGTTAGTTAGTTAGTTAGTTAGTTAGTTACTTAGTTAGTTAGTACTAGTGTTACTTTGCCGTCTTAGGTCTAAAAATTCTTCCCAGCACGTTGTTCCGAAAAGCCTTCTGTCCAGCCGATCCTTCACAACAAACATCACGTTTCGTACACAAGCCGATAACAAATCACAAGTAGAGTTACAGTTTTTTAAACTGTTCATACGGCGCACTGTCGATAATCAAATCACAAAATATTCAGACCAACACAATGTACTTATACTTTCCAGATGCTCTGTATCACAGCATCTTGTAAATCAATCTTACATGTTTCGACCCCTCATGGGATCATCATCAGGGATTCGTATTAAAGTAAAATTTCAAAAAAACAGAACAAGCAATGTATACTCGTATACATATTAAAAAGATATAAAAAATATATGTTTGTATTCTAAATCGGTGATACATGTTTATATTTATTGGTAATTAACTAAAAGTTTTTAACACTGATGTGCAGTATACCAGGGATCTACTACAAAAATCGCCTACAGCTTAAGTGATCATCTTTTTATATATTTTATACATATTTAAAATATATATACATTGTTAGTCCTGTTTTTGTGAAATCTTACTTTAATAGGGATTCCGTGATGATGACCCCACGAGGGATCGAAACATGTTGAATTGATTTACAAGATACTATAATAGAGAACATCTAAAAACAACAGGTGTAATTTTGCTGGGCTGAATATTGTGTGATTTGATTATAGTTACAGTGTCGTTCGTTTTAAGTTTCATGTTTTTAAAATGGAAGATGAAAGATTCTGAACTAAATGTTAGCACCAACCCTCCTTCGGTCTATTTTATTTGAATGTATAAACAAAGCTGCGTATTTCTTAAATTTCCCTAGACAAAAGCTGAAGCAATTTCAGCTACTGAGGAGAAACGGATGTATACAAGGGAATTAATTTAAAAACTAATTCAAATTAAAGGCACGTGTAGACCAAGAATTTCATCGAAATGTTACCATATCGACAAACGAAAACTTAATTAAGGTGCGTGGCATACCGACCTACACGAATATAAGCCACAGATCATAATCTGATATTTTTTCTAAAGAAGTGGTATTAAAAATTTGGAGGGAAGAAGAGAAAATCCGTTTGCAGTCTTATTGATCCTGACAGAAATTATATTGGAATGTTTCTTCTCACCCCCGCCCGTCCCGGCCGGCCCCCGCCCTAAAACTCCGCTAACTAACAGCACCTGAATAAAACTCCATCACGAAGAACTGGGCTGTTTGGAGGGTACAGGGGCTGAAGTTTTTAATGACAGTGTCCATACTGCAGGTAGAGATCTGAACACAGTAAACAAGGGCCAGGGAGCTGCCTTCATTTTCGCTGTTTGTGAAATATCGCCCACCTGTCTGACGTGTCAGTGCTGCTAACCAGGGCACGTCCAAGAGGGGGCTGAAATTAAAAAAAAAACACAGATTTGTAAAAATTATGACATCAAAAGTTTTGTGTGGTTTATCCTTCAGCCGAAATCAACCACTGATACCGGCTGATGATTAGCACATTAGAATTTTGAAACACAAAATAAAAAACCTAAGATGTCTTAGGTAGATGAAATTAAAACAAGACAGGCAATCTACTTATAGCGTGACACTGGGACGCATTCGCGTAATCACTGTTGCCGTGCAAAAGCACAAAGTATTAAATATTCTAAGTGTTTGCCTGTAACCTTAGTTATCCATCATGCAAAGCGCATGCGCCGTATTATATCCGTCTTCTGTTGCCTGTCCTACTGTACCATATTCTACTAGTGTACATATTGTACTAGTGTATGACTACTGCCTGTACTAGTGTAAGACTACTGCCTGTACTAGTGTAAGACTACTGCCTGTATTAGTGTAAGACTACTGCCTGTACTAGTGTAACACTACTGCCTGTACTAGTGTAACACTACTGCCTGTACTAGTGTAACACTACTGCCTGTACTAGTGTAAGACTACTGCCTGTACTAGTGTAAGACTACTGCCTGTACTAGTGTAAGACTACTGCCTGTAATAGTGTAAGACTACTGCCTGTACTAGTGTAAGACCACTGCCACCGGGTGAAAACCCAATTGCAGTAAGAAATAATAATAATAATAATAATAATAATCTCCACATTACATTGTAAACGGCATGATTTTTGCAAAAACGTTATTGGACATAAAATGTGCGTTTTGATTTTCTCTACATTTGTCTGAAACATTTCTCATTCTAAGAATAATTCAGCGAGGTATTATCATAAATGTACACAGGTCTTCATGTAAAGTACACGTTATTCTTGTCGCATTTAATAAAACTTGAATTTTCCCGACAGAGTTTTGAAAAATAATCAAGTATCAAATTTCATGAAAATCCGTCCAGAGGGAGCCGAGTTGTTCCATGCGAAGGGACGGACGGACGAACGAACAGACGACAGACAGACAGACACGACGAAGCTAATAGTCGCTTTTCGCAATTCTGCGAACGCGCCTCAAAACTTCTCTTTCTTAGTTTAATCGATTAAACCGGCGGCTCACAGAACTTGGATGGCACGGCGTCATATTCCAGAAGAAGGGAATCTTTTATCAGCATTGCTGTGACGATTCTACCCTCCCATAAACCGGACAGAACGAGCGCGAAATTTCCTCTTTCCATTTCAACAGACGTGATTAATGCAGGGTCTACATTGATAATGTGAAATGCCTTTATTACGATGGAGATGCTAATGACATCACCTGTGCCTTACTTTAACTTATCTGATAACCTCAACGCGAATTAAGCGACCAGAGGAAGCAGTATATAGCCTATATGAATCAACGAAGACGGAAGCTTAGGTAATCTCGCAATCTAATAGATTTGACGTGGGCGGGAACGGTAGGAGGAGATATGAGTTCCATGTACGCGATTCCCCTTGAAGTTCAACACCTTAAAATCAATTACGAGCTCAGGAAGTGTTAGTGCAATCTACATAGGAAGGTAAGCCGATTTAAGACTGCGTGATTTAACTGCTTACCAGCAAAATTGGTTTTTATTGGTGCTTTCAAAATAAAACGAAGGAAACGTGTGCCTATTTTAGCTTCGCCATATCTTTGTGTCCGCTTTTAACAACTAGAAAATGCTACACATATGTCCATGGAATCTAATGTTAGGAATATTTATTAATGGTTGTGGGAGTAGGCCTATCCCAAATTTCGTCAATATCGGACACTTTATAAAGGCAAGTGTGCGTTTACGCTCTCGTCTCTTAACTCGTTGAGTATTATGTGCAGTAAGAAAAGTGTTTCCAGCAAAAATTATACAGAAGAAAATACACATCTTAGCACAACAATAATGTGCATATGTTCCGTCTAAACACAGCTTTATTATTACAAATTAAAATTAAAATTAAAATTAAAAACACAAAGGTGATAAATCACATTAAAACACACGTAATGTCTACTAATTTTTGTCTTATGTCTTAAAAGGTTTTCGAGGAAATTACGCAAAACACTGCGAAAACTACAGAAACGTTTTCCTGCTATATATTTCCTAACTTGTTCGTTCCCTTAAGGTTACTCTCCTTTGTTATGCAACTACCGGAGTACCAGTAATTAATTATAAGCGAGATGCGAGTATTCTGTGCGGAAGTGTCAGACAATGTAAACATTTCGCTGTAAAG
The DNA here is from genome assembly GCA_013340265.1 of Coptotermes formosanus. Taxonomy (NCBI): domain Eukaryota; kingdom Metazoa; phylum Arthropoda; class Insecta; order Blattodea; family Rhinotermitidae; genus Coptotermes; species Coptotermes formosanus. The sequence continues at coordinate 1,434,491 of BLKM01000174.1, read as the reverse complement.
ACGAAGCTTTAAAGACGAAGCGTATCTGTTTTATATAAGGACTCAGTGCGTACCGCGCTGTAAACACTCTCCACTTCGGTTATAAAAACCAGTCTCTTAGTGTTTTATAAGGCAAAAGTTGCTGTTTGTTCTGAGATCCGTACAAAGCACATAAACGTAATGTCAATACAATGTAGAACTTATGAATATTAAACCAGGTGCTACGTCAAGTACCCGCTACGCTTTAAAAGGTTAAAGAAACCGAATATCAAAAAGGGAATTTCCAGTAAAACTGTGATTTTTTGGTGTTCTTCAAGGGCTATTCTGCAATCAACGAATAGACAAAAAGGTGAAATTGTTCCTGTCCACGTCATGAAGGCGTATAGGTGGAGCACAAGTATTGCTCCGCTTATTATTAAACTTGTAGCTACATGTAGGTGACTGGTGGAACACACGCTCCGGCCGCTTTATCCCTCCGGGAAAGGATCCCGGTACTCACTGGACATTGGACGTTTTAAATGACAGAAAAATCTCTTGACTTTGACGGAATTCGAACCGCGGACCGTCCATCCTGTGGTTTAGTCACTACATTGACTGAAGTATCCCTGCTCACTCAATGAGTGGGGTTCATGTGGAAACCACAGCTGGTAAAGGGAAGCGCCGAAATTTCACGTTCAAATTTCAAAGGGTCTTTAAACTAGTAACTTGATACGCTTCTTGTTTCTTAGATTTTACTATAAATCAGGTTTGATGCATGTAGGAAGAATTTACACTTCCTCATGCTTTGGCACGTGTAACACTTTGCATCCCCTGAAGATGGCGGCATGTCCATTGAAACATGTAGGGATACTGTCAGTGTAAACACAACTTTGTGGATTTTGCACATAATTGTTGGTTTGTTCTAATTAGCAACTTAATATTTTTGATACTGCAATGCGCTGTGAATATTCTGTGACGTGCTGCAGGTCATTTCAAAATCTTCTTAACTAGACCGCACATAAATACGACTATGGACTGTGGATGGGATAAGCGTACTTTGTGGTTGGCATGCAGTGGGCTGGCGAGGGCGGTGGGGTGGAGCGGGGGTGGCTACAGACGTTGGCAGCCGACCACTTCTGAGACTGAGAAGTAAATTTAAAAATTTCAAGTCTTTACTTCAAGGAAGTACAAAAAACACTTCATATTATAATTTTATTAATTTTTTACATTGTGTAGTTACGTAAGTTGGCAGCTGAAATCTCGGTTTAATGTGTTCCATGTCCGTGCACTATGTCATACAAAAACACTAATCACCAACAAATGCACAAAGAGAGTTGCATCATCAATCGTAACACACTCCTACATGTTTCGACCCTGCTGGGTCATCTTCAGGGAGAACTTTTTTGTTATCGTTACACTAAGGTTGAACTTTGTAGTTGAGTGAGAATGTGCTGTTGACTGTGTATTGCGTTGTTTTTGGAAGCGTGAACTCTCTGCGGTCCCGGCCTGCAGGCCGGGACCGCAGAGAGTTCACGCTTCCGGTACACAGTCAACAACACATTCTCACTTAACTATGAAGTGCAACCTTAGTGTAACGATAACAAAAAAGTTCTCCCTGAAGATGACCCAGCAGGGTCGAAACATGTAGGAGTGTGTTACGATTGATAATAAAACTCTCTTTGTGCATTTCTTGGTGATAGTGTTTTTGAAATCTCGGTTCGTATCGCGCCACAACAAAATAAAAATACACAATATAAGACGTTAATCAGGCCAGTGTTGGTATGTGGTCCGGATACATGGCCATTGAAGATGGGGGACATTGAAAGCCTTGGGGTACTTGACAGGAGAATTTTGAGAGAAATTTATGGTCCCACCAAAGGAGATGAGTGGCGCATTCCAAACAATAAGGAGTTATATGACCTTTAAAAGGACGAGGATATAGTCACGTTCATAAAGTTGGCACGGCTGAGATGGGCAGGACATGTTATTAGGATGAAAGAAGATAGGCCTGCGAAGAGAATCCTCTTTGGCGATCCAGGACAGTGTGATCCAGGAGACGCAAGGGGAACAGGAAGACCGAAAACTAGATGGGAGGATGGAGTGGACGGTGTTAGCAAAGCCATCGGAACAAAGAACTGGAAGAGTGTTGCCTTGAACCGACAACCTGGGATAAGCAACTAAGGAAGGCCATGGCTCTTGGAGGGCTGTTGTGCCAGCGATGTGTGTGTGTGTGTGTGTGTCTGTGTGTGTCTGTGTGTGTGTGTGTGTGTCTGTGTGTGTGTGTGTGTCTGTGTGTGTGTGTGTCTGTGTCTGTGTCTGTGTGTGTGTGTGTGTGTGTGTCTGTGTGTCTGTGTGTGTGTGTGTGTCTGTGTGTGTGTGTGTGTGTCTGTGTGTGCGTGTGTGTCTGTGTCTGCGTGTGTATGTATGTGCGTGTGTACGTATGTATGTATGTATGTATCTATGTATGTATGTATGTATGTATGTATGTATGTATGTATGTATGTATGTATGTGTGCGTGTATGTATGTATGTATGTATGTATGTACGTACGTACGTACGTA
>BLKM01000174.1:1185018-1427069 GCA_013340265.1 Coptotermes formosanus | reverse complement strand
TGTATGTATGTATGTGTGTGTGTGTGTATGTATGTCTCAAATAGAAATGAGTACCAGGGATATTTTCTGGGAGGTAAATGCGGCCGGTGCGTAGGGCTGACAACCTTACCACCTTCATGTGCCGATTGTCTAGAAATCTGGGAGCGTCAGGCTCCGGGAACGCTCAGGGTCTGTGCAGGGACTGCTTCAAAGAATCTCTTAAAAATTCAAATGTAGTGAAAAATTCGCTCTACGTGTTTATTTGGTTTGTAATTCAGACGAAGTGCAAAGAGATGTGACAAGATGTAAGAAACAGAAACTTCTGTGACAGTCGAAATTTTCCCTGCCTCCCATTTGCAGTGTTAGCAGGTGCTATACTAACTACATGGAGCAGAGCCCTTCTCGAGAAGCTAACAGGTCCTGAGCTATTCAAGAAATTCCCCGCATTTTATCGAACCGGAAGGTTCATTACCGCATTTACAACAGCCAGCCACCTGTCCTTATCGTGAGCCAGCTGAACCTAGTCCATGTCCCCATCACACTTCTTGAAGATCCACTTTAATATTATCCTTCCATCTAGGCCCAGGGCTTCAAAGTAGTATTTTTCTCCCAGGTCTTCCCATCAAACTCCTGTATGCGCCTATCCTCTTCCTCATACATGCTACATGCCCCGCCCATCTCATTCTTCTCGATTTGATCACCCGAATAATATTTGGTGAGGACTACAATTCATAAAGGTCTCGCTATGTAGTTTTCTCCACTCCCCTGTCACCTCGTCTCTCTTAGGCCCAAATATCCTACTCAGCACCTTACTCTCGAACACCCTCAGCCTTTGCTATACAAGGATGCACGTGCTACACAGGGATGCAAAATTGCCAGTGGTGCACATAAGGCCCCTGCAGACCCCGCGATGCAGGGAGCTCCATGTGTCAGGCCCCCCCCCCCACCAAACGTACAGAATAGTCGAATTTCTTGTGAGATTTTGCGTACTGGATTCCGTTCTTCGGACAGAAGGAAGTATTCTGGGCCCCTCTTTATCAGATATAAGGGGGCAAGTTCTCTAATAATTATTGGAAGGCCCTCATTATTGAGTCGCGGTGGGGTGTCGAGTATGCCACTGAAATATGCCTAAACTTTTTTGGAAGTAATAAGGTATATTGTTTTGAGTTTTGTATAAATAACAGGGGAGAAGGGTGAAACATAACTGAATACATTCAAAATTTTCTTATTATCAGGTATAAAAGCCTCTGCTAACACTTAGCCAGACTCTGACCGCAGGCACAACACTAAACGCAGCCCAAGTATGGTTCTACAGTAACCAAACTAAATACGTGCTAGGTTTCGTTTCTTAGTCCTTCCCTCTTCTACCTACTCACAGTAGGTGTCGAGGTTGTTTATTTTCACTTGATCACACTCAGACACACACCACAGTCGGTAGGACTCCTCTGGACGAGGGATCGGCCCGTCGCAGAGACCTCTACCTGACAAGACAAACACTCACAAGAGACAAACATCCATGTCCCCGGTGGGATTCGAACCCACGATCCCAGCAAGCGCTCGGCCGCAGACCTACGCCTTACACCGCGCGGCCACTGGGATAGGCTATCTGCTAGGTACAAAATCCAATCAGGAAACTAGCTAAAGATATGTGAAAGGAAGTAGATGCAGGGAAGCAGGGAGGGATAGCAATTAAAGTTTGGTTAATTGGCGAATGTACAAGTTCCGTTACGCTTTGGTACAGAATAATTACTGTCTGCATGCTTAACAGGGTTTCACTTTGATTGAATTTCCAGGTTTTACTGTGGAACGACTTAGCAGTCCAGACTAACGTTCGTAGTGAAGTAACAGTCCAATAAGACCGTCAGCTAGACAGCTGAAAACTAAGACACTGAAATGGGGTAACTTCATGCTCTGTCCGACAAATTACAGCGGTAGTCTATTTATGTGCGGATAATTTGGTGGTGATGCCAGTAGCTTAGACTATATAGTGTTGACTGGTATGTATGATAAATTGCTTAGTATTAGATGAAAGGTGGCGGTCTTGGGCTAGTCTGAAGTCCTACCTACCTCGATATTTGCATGGACGAAATGACCTCCCCCCCCCCCTCAACAAAAGGCTCAGGCAAGTTATGTTCCGTGCCCCGTCCAACATTCGAACAGAGAGCCTACCCCAAACACAAGTCAGATGCCTAACCATTTGAATGAACTCCGTTTCTATTCTATTAACAGCTCTGTACAGGCAGTGTAGCGCTCTGAAACCTGAAATTAATATTGACATTTCAAAAACTAAATACACATATTTTATACGAAACGAATATGTCGAGTTTCGTACAAAAGAGAGTATGAAAATAAACATCCTGGGGGCAGTTTTCTTTTATTTGGTGGTGAAAGGCCACGCAGCAGATGCTACTGTCGCACCGCAGCCTTGAGGCTTATTGTGAAACCCTACGATGAAGATGATTAGACTTTTCCTTTTTTTCCGTGTAATGGAGCACAAGAGGAATGAAATTTACCGAGGAAAACCAAATTACTTGAGGGGGGGGGGGGAATCTGTCTCAGTGCCAATTTGAACAGTACAAATCCCACATGGACTAAGCCGAGATCGAACCCGGGCCTCCGCGGTGAGAGGCCGGCGACTAACCGCCTCAGCCATGGCACAGCCTCGTGAGCAGGTTTACTCCTAGCTTACTTGTGCAGTGGGATATGTTATGACTAACCTCACCACCTTGCCAGTTTGTTTTATATAGCTGAAATTTACAGCATTCCATCAATCTTTCATATATCACTGCCTTACCATCAACACTATATACTCTTACTAAGATCGCCTTTACATAAAGAGCATAAAATAAACATTCAAACAGACTACATCAACATTAGAGCAACATAAGCTTACAAGTTACGTACGTAACAATGAACAGCTGCAGGCTGCCCGTAAGAGAAACGTACCAAAAATTTACTTACCGGCACAGAAGAAGTATTCTGGTTCTGACGATAAACAACAAATAAACAATTCACACACACTAACACCTTAATCCAGTTGGTTATAACACCAATCCTAACACAGCGTACCTTCACACATCCTGCGATCGTACGAATCGATTACATCGATCTCGCGGGGGTTGGTCAAGTCTTAACTTAGGTTGCTTTGCGTGCGATACTTATCGATCCATATCTCGAAGAGGAATGTTTCTGGCGCACTTCGTGAACTAATAAAGAGAAGAGGCCAATGCAGGGCGTGGGCAGAAGCTTGGCGACTTCGTGAAATGGGTGTTTTTTACACACAGTAATATATACAATTACTTCTCTCGTTTTTTACATATTCACCGTTTAATTCGACAGTGGACGTTGAAACAGACGCACATGTAGGTAACAACGTGCGCGCATATACACACACACACACACACGCGCGCGTCTTCCTTTCTTCAAGCCCTTTTTGTGCCAGTCACGGTTCCCCTGAACCCCCTTCATGGCGGCAAACACTGAGACAGTTCACTACCATCCTTTGGACTGTCTAAACTACTCTCAGAACTAAAAAACTATTACATGAACCACAGTAATTTTTAAAAAGCTGATATTTCCCCAGATACTCCGAAAATTCCCCCCATTTTATAGAACCCAAAGGTTTATCACCGTGTTCACAACACTTGTCCTGGACGTTTTTCCACGTTTTTAGTTGTTTTGTTTATACATCATCCAACACAAAACTCTATAAACATAGCGCCTACATTTACTCTACTTATGTGACCAGGAAATTTGTCTTACTTCTGCATTCGTCATTATCGCTTCCAAATGTCAATTTCCACCATCAGTAATTGCTTGCCTGTTTTCAAGCGCGTTCGCAAAATTTCGAAAAGCGACTATTAGGTTCGTCATGTCTGCTTGTCTGTCTGTCTGTCCGCATGGAACAACTCGACCCTCACTGAACTGAGTTTCATGAAACCTGGTATTTGAGTATTTTTTTTGAAAATCTGTCCAGAAAATTCAAGTTGCATTAAAATATGACAAGAATAACGGGTACATTATATGGAGACCTTTGTAGATTTATAATACCTCGCTTAATTATATAAAAAAATATCCAAAATGTAAGTTAACATCCACTATGAACGAATCCAAAGTCGCCCGCTCCTTTCATTCGCTACGATACATTAATGTGGCACACAGGTAGACAACAATTCTGTACGGCTTTCGTGTCCAATATGACGTTACTTTTGTGGGATTTATCCAGACCTTGGGAACACAGACGATAATTTCGTTCTCTTTTCTCCCCCTTCTGAGGCGAAACAGCCCAACTCGAGCGTAGGCCGCCTCATTTCTGAGGTTTCTAGATCACACACAGACACGCACACACCCGGTAGGACTCCTCTGAACGAGTGGTCAGACCGTCGCAGAAGCCGCTGCCTACACAACACACAACAGAAGAGACGAACATCACTGCCCTCAGCGGGATTCGAACCCGCGATCCCAGCAAGCGAGCGGCAGTAGACCTTTGCCTTAGATCGCACGCCTACGGGGGTCGGCTCATTAAGTCTCATGCTGTAGATAATAATTAATGAAGCTTCCTTCCACTCCAATTTACAGAAACACGGGCGAGCACATATATAATTAAAATATAATTGAAGGTGTAGCTGTAACGGTTACTGTATTAAAATTTGAACCCCCTTTCTTTCGAGATAATTAAACACAAGGAATCGATCGCGCCAGAATTTCTAAAGACATATTCAGTACTATAATCACAGTCTCAAAAACATCAGTGTTTATACAGTGAAACCTGATTATAACGGAACTGCAAGGGACCGAATTTTCTCCGTTACAGGCAGATTTATTTTCATACAGACGCTTGAAGTTTGGATCCCCATGACTACAAAAGTTTTCCGTTAAAGACAGGTTTCCGCCAAGCCCAGGTTCCGTTTAAGACAGGTTTCGCTACACCTGACTGGTACAAATCTCCACTGTTAAGTTTCAGGTAAAAATAAGTCATCAGTTGAATGTGCACGAGTTAAATGCTAATTACAGCTACATGCCGGAAGGTCGCGGGTTCGATTCCCGATGGTGTCATTGGAATTTTTCTTTGACATAATCCTTCCGGCACCACGATGTCCGGGGGGGGGGGGGCCCCCCAAAAGGCGGCCGGTACGTAGGGCTGACAACCTTAATACCTTCAGGTGCCGGCTTTCTTGAAAGCCGGGAGCCTGAACCTCCTGGCACCTCAGGGCCAGTCCAGGCCTATACAGAGATTGCTTTACCTTACCTACATATTAATTATGTTACATACATTCATTGTTTTTTGTGTCAGATAAGTAACAAATATATTCTGTATTATTCTAATTGACTATGGCTCAACTGGGCTGGAACATGTCGTGTGTATCAGACACATAAGAAGTGACGTTTGTGAAACGCTGATCACAAGGGACTCACGGAGCCAATGTATTGGAAGCAGCAGTAGCTGACAAGAAGCCCAAAATTTACAAGTATAATTCAGTTTCCTTTGCAGGGCTACTCCACAGGGTACAGATCATTATAAATGGAAACCGAGCTTGTTCGTATAGGAAGGGCATCAAGTTACACTCAAAGGTATAATGAATGTCTCTACAATATTTTGGGTAAGAGGCGTAAGACTTAAAATCTCAAGTTACTCATTACTATCCTGTTAGGAATATTACGTAACAGTAGTTTTAACATTCGATCAATGTCCCATGTTCTGTCCACAGCAGTAAGAGTAATCCACAGGAAGGAGGACTTGCAGTCCTTTCCAAAATACATCCTTAAAACAGAAAATACCAGCTACTTTTAGCTCTTCCAATTTCCACGTCTGTTTCTCCCATAGAATTCACGGATGAACTTGTCAACGGAATAAAGGGACACAGTTCATTTCTACCGCCATGCAAGAGTGCACCAACAATAAGGATTCCTTCTTCTGGTTCGTCAAAAGTTGATTGTTCAAATCACAATACTGTACACCCACTCACTGTCAATTTTGAGTTATTCTCTCACAGCAGGTCTGGAGGCCGTCAAGAATTATTTACAGCTTACTTAATGATCCTTTCTACACCTCAATTACATACGACCTAATTTGTGGTACTGTCCTTGCATGTAAATGGGGGAACTAAGAAAACCATAAAGCATCTCACTTTGGATAGTCTGTGTAGATTGGAAGTTGAAACATTCTGAATATAAAGCAGCAATGCTCACCATTCTTCAGTACTAGTCAGCAACTTTGCTTGTAGCATCACTGCATGAATGGTTCAAGGGTTGGATTGACGGATGGAGACAGAAAGAGAGATGCACCCTTTTTAAATTGAAATTTCAACCCACACTCCAGTAATAAAGGTCTTCTGTGAATCCTCGATAAACCTGGGACACTGAAATGATATGAACAACAGACTTTATGAACAATGGGTTGTGTATTGTTACTTGCAATCTCCCTCATACAATAAAAACAATAAAAATGTGAATTGAGCAATATATTACCATAACATAAACATTTCTGTTTTCATATTTTAGTGCATTAATAATTAAAAATATAGTGAAGTATCATGACTAAACCTGGTACAGTAATGTAATATAAAAGTGGTGGAGAATATCTTTAGAACTTTCACACAAAATAATAAATGGATTACTATATATTTCAGAACTCAGTATTCTCAAGTGTTCTGAATTTTTTAAATCTTCACACTGTATTATAATTGTAAAATATTTGTACATATGTAATTTCAGATACTATAACATTATTGTCGTTTTATGAAAACTGTACAACATACACCGTGCTTCAATACTGTTTACTGAGTTGGTTGCAATAAATGACTATTAATGTTTCATAACACCAACTCACACAAACATGATTCACATATACACTGTCAATTTAAACTATGTGACACAGGTTTAGAAACATAATGAAGGCAACTATGCTTATATAAGTTACTGAGGCTGTCACGGACAGCCTCACTGAAATGGCACGCCAAAGTAAAACATGAATTTCCTCAAGTTACTCCACTTGTTTACATCATGCAAGCGGGTACAATTAAAACACAAATTTATTACAGCAGTGGCTTTCAGCAAGGGAGAAGCTACAAATGTTTATAAAATGTCTGTCCAATATATGAATCCTTGTGTGATAAAAAACTTTCAATTACTCAGATATGTATTTATTAATTTATTTTAGGTGAGATTTGTGGAAACATAGCATGTAATGCTATACAGGTTAATAAATCTACATAAAAGTATAATCAAAAATAATTCTGAGTTGAAAAGAGGAGGGAACAAAATAGCTTGCATATTTTTCATATTTTCAAACAGGTCTGTTTACCGACATTCACAGATAAAGATGAAAAAATCTTACAGCATTAACATGGCTTATTCATAAACAAGCAGATACGTAAAGCTGTGTTCCCATGACTGGCATATTTGACAAAGGTTTGTCACTTGCACATACTTGCCACATCTTGGGAACTGTGCACTTGTATAGAATATTCACAAATTGTTGGTAAATGTAATAAAGGTCACACAAATCAATCTGTCAAATATACGGGACAGAAAGTTGGAAATAAAATCAAGAACACAAAATGCTCCTGTGCTACGATTTCTGGAGATTTATCAATCACTACCATGCCAAACTGTAACAGAATCTGTCCTGCTTGGTACCAATGCTGGTATTTACAAATATTACCTTCAAAATTCCAGAACCTCTGAGCAAAACCCTCATTTACCTTCTCCTCATAGACATATGTCATTCTCAAAAAACACATGGAGAGGAAAGGCTTGAGATATAGGAGGATCAGGACCTCAATTTCCACAAGGACCTGAACGTGTAAAATGGTGAGGATGCATTCTGAAATTATGATAGGATCAAAATTTCACATCATAAAGCAGTACAATGGAATTATCAGTTGAAACTTTAATGACACTGGTTCATCATCATTACTATGGCATTCCAGCTGGTCTCTACCCATTGTCCAAGCACAACACAACAACCAGAACGTGACACTCTTGACACTGGCAGTGTCTCCATCCCCCAGTCTTCATCAGCCTAGCGATGAAGAACAGGCTAGCTAAAAGACCCAACTGAGTAGGTTTTCACCCCCTTTTACACGAGACTTGATACACTGCCAGTCTGCGAACTGCCATGTTCTGGGTTTGCTACATTTAACCATTCGGTGCCCATGTCACAGACCAGCAATTACATATCTGCTACTATGCAGCAATCTTATGGAGCCCCATTTAAATTCCAGCCATCTGCAGATCATCAAACAATAGGCAAAGTACAACTGGCTGGCCATAGGAACAAAACAATAAAATTCAAATGATAAACATGTAACATACTCTGGAAACAAGTGTGGTAAGTGGCACAATGTGTATAACATGCTCACTGCCAGCAATAGCAGACTGCCCAGAATCAGCATGCATCAGCATGAATGATGCCTTTCTTTAAGGATAGCCTAACACTCTACTGCAAGGCCTGCAGAAATAAATCATACCATAAAAATGCACCGGCAAGATAAACATCAGGCTATCAAAAACTGATGTTGCAACTCAATGTGGGGAATGTTGATTTGGAATTACATGAATTAATGATGCACTTCACTGACAGAAATTACAGAATTCAAACATGGGATGCAACAGAATATGAAAATTATAGCACAATAAGCATGCCGATAATACAATAATTTCGTGATATCTTCACCTGCTACCTCACACATTAATCAACAAATAAAGTGTCTTATGTACCATGAAAAGTCTGGCATTATGAACAACTGTTTTGATTACCTTTTCAGCAAATGATATTGTGCTAAGTAAAGGAGATTCGAGATTCCCAAGGTAGCAAATATTAAGATTACAGTCTTCTCGGGGGTGATGATGTGTAGTTTGGTGGATGGGTACCAACATTATGAACTGACTTGCTGCATGCATTTCCCCAAAAGTTGAGGCACCCATCTGATCCAAAATGTTGACACCTCTCTACCATTCTACATGGTGTCATACCCCAAAGACTGCAATCATAAGCTTCAGAAACATTTTGGTAAATGAAATGTAAAATTAAAATATTTAGTCATTTGTATAGCAATTTCTTCTTGGAAAACTTAAGTATGTACATTCATGACAAACACATTACTTAACCCCTTTGTGATATGGTGACAATCAAGTATACTTCATTTTATAACTCCTTGCTATAAATCACTGCATCACTTTGTTGATATTAAACTGTACCAAGTCATCTGAAGTTCCACTTACTGTATATTTTACAGGGTTCAAACCTTCAGAAATGTGCAGCTTGTACTATTCTTTAGTCTTAAAATAATTAAACACCCTTTCTTAAGTGTACACTCATCAGCACAAAAACATGAACCCTGCTGCAATGCTCTAAATTTATATCAGTGTGAAAAAACATTTTAAAAATTACAGTCTTCCATGCTGTGCTGCTGTGTAGTCTGGCAGAAATGCATCAATGTTTTTGGAAGAATTTGCCGCCTCCATCTTCAGGATATGAGCAAGATGTAGGCAGCACATTCGACAGAATGCTGGTACCTACAGACTACGTGGGTTCACATCTCAGAAAACTGTACATGAATCTCAAAAAGAGTTGTGTTCTGGTATGTAGCATAGACAATCAAGTTCAATACTGCTTTATAAGGAAACACCTGATAGAGCAGGCTAAGACAGAGTTTAATGGGTGTTCAATAGCCCAACATATTCTTAATTAATTCCAAACATCATCTTGATTTGTGCGCCTTCAAAATATATATGTCCGACACACAGTCAAGCCATCAGCCAAAACTCTCACATCTCACAGCTACAATTCATTTAAAGTTACTACAAAATAACAGTGAGCATTACACTACTGTGTAACACAATATTCAGAAAAGCATTCTGACAACAGCCATGCAGTTAACAGACAAGCTGTGTCACAAATTACTTTTGAATCTTCTCCAGCTTCAAATTCACTATGCAGTCATTCTTTTTACCTTACAAGGCCTCTGTTATTAACCACATTTGGCACAATATGTTGAGCCGCCTTAACATGTTTGGTCCCTGGTTAAACGAACGAGTCCACAAGGTAAATAAAGTACATTAAAGGGATACAAAATACGAATTTTATAAATGATTACACTACTGATGTGCCTGTTCCTATTTAAATATATATGTATGTCTTGGAAATTTCTGTCCCTTATATACAATATGATAATTAAAAATCTTAAGATAATTCTCTGATTTTCAAAAAATTCAATAGTATATAAATTTAGTTTAAAATTTTCATAACAACAGTCAATGAGCTGTATCACAACCCTTCCCATGTCATTTCCAGCACATTCTGTGAGTGCCTTCCTATTTCTCAGTGCCAGATGCAATACCTTCCACAGTCTACCATTAATGTACATTGATTGCGCTTCTAGTGAATGATCCTACACGACAAAAGACAGCTTTGTACTATACTTGAGTGATATGGGTGAAAAAGAAAAAATAACAACAGTACTTTCAAATGTGTCAGAAAAAAAAATAAACAGCACTGAGAAGTTCCAGTACATTTTTGGCATGGGAAGGGTTAATATCTACTGTCAACATACCTTATTTGACCATAGTTACTTCTGTGATTTGATGTACCAAATATCTACTGGAAGACTTACAAGGACAAATGGGATATTTTGATGACACATGAACACTGCAATGCAAAGACACCATGCACCATGGTAAGTTGCACTATGTTAGTCACGCAATGCTCCAGATTGCTATGTTAGCACAACATGTAATGCACACTAATGACCACATCCCCTGACATAAAAACACCTACACAAAACAAAACAGCACATTACCATACCTCAACCCTTCCCCATCTTCAGACATAATTCTCTTATACAGGTGAACAGATGAAAACCTGCCACCTAAACACAAGTGTGTAATGAGTGTCACATCTTTGCTTTTCAGAGTCACTGATATCTCTCCTGTGGGATTTGATCTTCTGGTGGCAGTAAATATTAAAACTGGTCTTCTGGGAGCGACTCAATGTAGTCTGCTGGATATACAGTCGAAATCTGTCATCACTTCACGAAAGGGACTGAATATTTTGTGTTGTTATAACCAAGCAGCAAAATGTTATGTTTAACAGCGAGAAATTAATTGTTACCATAGAATATGTTTTGCTATAGACAAGGTATAGCATAAACAAATGTTGTTATAACCAGGTTCAGCAGTACTTATAAATGTTTCAGAGGAATCTGCCATTATAAGGAACAGCATTTGCTGATATTATGAAGCAACATAAACAGAATCTGTGTAGGCCACATATGAGGAGTCACACAAATGAACAACAGAATTGTGTTCACTCATATGCAGTGGAAATTAGTAAATATGTGAGCAGATACACAACTGCCACACCTATGTGGGCTATCGGGGGCTATTACCTTTGTCGTAAAGTGGCCAGGGTGGGGAAATAACCACTAAAATCCATCCAGCACTGAGGTTAAGGATTCATGGAGCTACACCTCCACTCCCGCATGCCTTCATGGTGTGATGCTTAATTAAATGTAAGGACACCTTTATTTTACATTTACATGTGGTCATTACATGAGCAAACACTGTAGTACTAACACATCTTGTAATTTTTTCTTAAAATGTCATCTGTGCAATGCAATTTAGTTACTGTATTTTCCAGAGGGTATGAGACCCTTATTCAAGGAATATGTCATGTAAAATCTGTGTGTCTTATGGTCTGAAGGCAAAGCAGGTTCATTCTAAAACCTGCGTGTCTCTTAACACTCTGGTGCATCGTACTGTCTGACAAACACTGTCACTTTCTAAACTGAAAATGTGTACATTAAACATGACAATGGGATGGGATTAATTAGTCTGATTATGAAATATACTACACAGTTGACTACATGAAAAGGGAAATATTATCACCATAATGATATAGTCTGACAACCTGACAAATCAGTTCCTTTACTCCAGACACCAGCTCACCCAAATTCAACTGTTGTTACAAACTTCTATGAGTAATACACCTGATAAAATAGCAAATCCAAAGTCAGCATTTTTGTGTCTCCATTTTCAAGTAACTGGAATCCATATTCAAGTGTTAATCATGACCCTTTACAGATAAAAGCTAATCTAAATATAATTTTAAAAATCTGGTCTTATCAACAAGCTGACATGTTGCATTACTGTTACCTGTTACTCTGGCAAGTGAATGAAACACATCAAACACTGTGCACCTAGCATGCCAAGTAGCTGAACTTTAAGGGAGGTGGTACACATACCCAGTAAACCGACTAGGAATCATGGTTTGATTCAATGCAGCGGCAAGAGATCTGTCTCTTCTGCATGGGGTCCAGACCAGCTTTGGGGCCCACCCAGTCTCCCCTTTACTGGTTACTGGGGACTGCTACTGGAGAGGTCAAGCAGCTGTGGCATGGGGCTTCCTGCTCACCTCATACCATGTGCTGAGGTTTAGGACAAGTGGAGCTTCAACACAGACTCCTACATATGTCTTCGTGGCATACAGATGGACAACTTTATCTTTACCTCAATACTGTACCACAAGTGCTCTTCAGTATGTTAAAGTGCCATGCATGAAGTTCAATAAATCACAAACGTATCCTGATAGGACAGATCTAGCCATGAACACTGACAGCTTTATGAACTCTGGCATAATCCTTCACAAAATAAATACTAAGACAATTTAATACTTTATTATTTAAGTATTATGTCCATGTAAAGTAAATGGCTGGTCTTTGGGCTGACGTTCAAACACAGGACCTCTTGAATGCAAAGCAGTATTGCTATCCATCTGACCATGACATGTAGTCTGGTGTCTGAAGTTATGAGAAGAGAATGTAGTGTGTCTGACAAGGTTCCCAAGGATCTGATATTAAAACTCCCATTACATTTCAGAAGAACATTTTCATTAAGTGGAAATCTCAAGCCAAATTAATCTTGCCATGTTCATGTTGGGCAGGAAAATTAGTGACATACCATGGAAATCAACTGCAGCAGGCTGCAGTGTCATTTAGTATATGAGTGTAAATGACCATATAAGAATCAATGAACATATTAATTCATTAGTTACACACAAAACTGAAGAGGTTAGAACATAGTATTCCTTACTACAAACATGGCAAATCATGCTTGGTAGAAATAATGTTGACAACGGAGTCTACTTCCATGAAAACCACTTGTATTATATATTAACTTGAAGAATATTTCTAAAATATGCATTAGTGGTGTATACTGTACCTGTTCATGTAAATATATATGTAATTTATATAATAAGTTCATAGTCTTGGACAACACAGTTTGTTAAAGACTGGAGATCTATGACTCATACTTCAATAATACAGTTTCATGTACAGTATCTGTAATCCCTGCCAAGCAAACCAGGTAAAGAAACAGTGTTCTCGTCTGGTCTTGTTGATTGGTCCATATTTAGACATCGCTGATTCTTTCTGGAAATTTGCACTCGGACTTCATATGGTCCTGAAACAAATAAATTCCATATAAGAGGTGAGATTCTCACACTAGTGACTACAACTATCGCCTTCCAGGATGTGATGTTGTGTAGTCCAATAGAAATTTAATTTCACTTCTGTCCTGAAGATGGGATACAGCAGGCACCTAAAAATGTCAGAAATCATCTACCAGAGTACATGGTGTCACAAAGTAGAAGAAACCCCTCCAAATTTTTACTTCAAAGTAAGTTGTTTTGGGGAATACAGCTGTGTACATTTCAACTTTCCACAACATTATATAATTCAGACTGGAACACCCTCATAGGTGCCAAATTTTCATAAGAGCTTCGTGCCTCTGTCTTCAGCATAGAAGAGAGAGGTGAGCAGGCAAACAGTAATATGTGATATACAGAATGGAGGATCAGCACTGGGCATGTAAGCAGAACAACAGGAAATGGTAGTACTCCAAAATATTGGTATCATCCTAACAAACTGCACAGCATCATACTCCAAACACTCATCCTGATATACCAAACTACAAAGTGTTACACACCAAAGTGATATTGATATATGAAACTACACAACTTGACATCCCAAACAGTGGTACTGACACACTAAACTAGACAGCATCACATCCTGAAGTTTATAAACTTAATATTCAATGCTGTAAGAACCTGAAATCTTGTACTGATTCTCTCAGTAATGCAAACCTCAAATCTCATACACAAATTCTGCTCCCTTACCACTGGTGAACTGATGGCAGCTTCATGATAGACAGCCACGACCCTTGGATGTTGTGCCTCCATCTGAGTCATCTACACAAACATGAACAGTTACTGATTATTCAACAACTGAACTCAAGTTCAAGTGACATTTTACAACTCTTATACTACACCTCAACAAAGAAACTGCTTGCACACTTCTGACAAAGTTCTATGATGCCTTAACCTTTTAAAACCTAGCGGTAACGTTACATACAACCAGGTTTAACATTAAAAAATTCTACGTGGTGCCCACATTGCGTTTATGTGTTTTGTACGGATCTCAGAACAAACAGCAACTTTTGCCTTATAAAACATTAAGAGACTGGTTTTTATAACCGAAGTGGAGTGTGTTTACAGTGTGGTACGCACTGAGTCCTTATATAAAACAGATATGCTTCGTCTTTAAAGGGTTAATGGTCACACTGCTGGAACCATCATATTTAGATCTGAAACTACAGTTAAGTATTAATGACTTTGTAATAGTGCTGTGCATCTCTGTACTGGGCACCATTTTGAGGAACCTAGTGCCTCCATCTTCATGGTACAAAATGGAAGCAGTAAGTTCCTCTGAACCATATGTCACAGCCCAGAAGACTGTAATTGGAACGTGCACTGCCATGAGAACTTCAATTCTCATAAATTTTCTTCTTACAAGCCGAAGAAGTAACAAACTTTTTACACTGTCTTGAGAGACATGAATGAAATACTCTTCATCAGAACTTTCTCAGCTGAGTCCACTTTAATGTTATAATTCCTGGATTTATAAATTGCATTTACTATGAGACTTTTTAAGTAAAATGAGTATGCGTACTCTGTTTTCTCAAGAATATTATATTTTCAGATCGCTTTATACTTGTATATTTAATTATTCACACAATTCAGATGAACTTGGTTATTATGTTTCAAAAGTGACAATTATGTACACAATTCAGTACAAAAGCATAATTAATAAACAGAATGTAATGTTAATAATAGTCTTGATCCTTTGTTAAGTGGATCATCACAGAGGAATTTAGTTTGGAATTACAGCAGTTAAATTAGTGAATTCTTAGATGGGTGAGGGTGGCATATAGGTGATTTCTAGTGCAGGAAGCAAACAAATAATACACATATTATTTATAAGTATAAATATTAGTGTATTAAAATTCCCCTCATTGCCAAAATAGCCAGTAAATCACACAACTGCCGGTCAGGTATTTTGGACCATAAAGAGACAAGACTGGAAGACAAAGAAGCCTCAGAATTATGGTCTCCTGCAATGTCACACCATATACATAATCTGGTGGACAGACACAACATTTTGGAGCAACATATAGCAACCTGCATCATGTCACATCCCAGAAGACCGTAATCTTACACACATGCACGTGCACACACACACGCGCACACACAGCTTCATGTCTCACAAAGAAGCCTTAGTTTCAATGTTCTACACTTTTAATCTATATACAGCACACCAAGGTCCTAACTGTGTTCCTGAAAAAGTAGGCATAAATCAAAAAGGCATAAACAAAAAATATTCCCAGAAAAAAAAAGATTTAAATAAATGCAACTGGACCAGCCAAATGGGGTTAAACTGAGAGGGTATAAATTAGGAAAAGGTATAAATTGGTATGGGACATTAGAGCAAGAAGATGTAAAACAAAAGGGCATTAAACAAGGACTTGCTGCATTTACTCCTGTGAGTACATATGATTGCTAGTTTACTGTCAATATATTAACAGGAATGATAAGTGTAAAGATTAATGTCCTCAGCAATGTTATGATATGTCATTGAGTACACAGTTCCTGGTGTCATGAAGGATCACATGCCCTTCAACTTTTGTGCTGCTTCACATGAAGGTGAAGGCACTATGATGCTTTGAAATATCAGGAACTACTTATCCAGCAACATAGCGTAACATCCCAGAGAACTTAACTGTCAGTGACACCACCATCAGAACTTCACACCTCGTTAAGATGGGTTTCACATATTACCATGACCATATGTCTGACGCTTCCTCATAATTTCAAACCAACTGAAAGATTTTCTAAATGTGGCATGACTAACATGTCACTAGTGATGACACCACCTGTGCACTTCCTTATTTTCTAATCATTAGCAACACAAGGATAACAGCTGTATGAAACTGTGAGGTAGAAGTAACATACTACATAATCTGGAGCCTCGGACTGTAGTGTGGTGACAGACAACAAAGAAACATGAAACTCTGTCATGTGCTTTATTTTCTGAAGATCGTAAAGTAATAACATCATCACCATGCAAAATTTAATTTAGGTACCTGTTTTGTAATGATTATTAATGCAAAACTGTAGCTAGGACTATGTCATTTTAGCACAAAAATTTATTAAAAACATTCACAAGAAGTATGTAAAAAATTCAATTTACAAGTCAACAGTTGCAAGTATGGCAATGATATGAAATGTCGCTATTATATTACGCAGATTTAATGCACACAGAATCTGTTATGTCAACATTATTAAGCAGTGCTTCAAAAAGATAAGAAACAACTTGCAACATACTTACAGTTGCAACAATAAATGAATCTTGACCGAAGTATGATTCTAAGCTGTGATAATCGATGCTTGAGCATAATGTTCTAACTCCTGCACTGTAATCGCTGATATGACATTCAAAACACAAATTTTGTACAACTGGAAGTCTATGCAAGATGAAGGTAGGCTTCATGACTTCTGCTTGAAACTACCTGTTATTTTGTCGCAATATTTCTCAAGTTCACCACCATGTCTTCATGTTACAACTATTCCAATGGCACAAGATGCAAACTGCCAAATAAAAGAAGTGCTGACGGATTCAGTGTGTAGTGCAACAAAATAAAACAAACCTGTAGAAAATATTAATAACACAATAAAATGTACTTGACGTTTACTTATGTGGAGTTTTTGAGTACTGATATTCACAAAACTGTAGATTGTACTATGATGGGGCTGGATAGCTAAGTTTGTGAAGTGACTAGGCTGTAGGGTGAAATGGAGGAATCGTATTTTAATTACAAACAGGGGCAAAAGACTCTTCTCTGTTCTCAAGGATCCAAACCAACTATACTGCCAAGCCAGTCTCCTATTAAAAGCACACTGGGAGGTGGAGGCTCTTTCCACAGGAGTAAAGTGACTGGAGAGTGAAGGTGATCATTCACCTCTGTCTGGTACTAAGGTTAAGAAAGTGTGGAGCTATACCTCAAACCCTTTACATACCTTCATGGCATGGTGTTTAACTGATCAGTGTGACAACTTTACTTGTATTATAATGTGCTAAAATAAGTTGGGCTGGATGTGTAACAACATACACTTCTGCATATCAAGAAACTAAGGCCTCACTTGATTGCTTTATCCTTATCATCAGTAGAGCAGTACAAATGTTAGTTAGGTTAGTTGGACTTACGCCATCACCAGTGGGCTGTGTTTCACCTGACTTGTTAGGATCCAGGGGACAAACCAAGTCCCCAAAGTCCAATTCTGCCTTTGACTTCTTACGCTTCAGTGCAAACTGGCTCTTCTTTATGACCTGCACAGACAAGTTTTTACAAAAACATTTCCTTATAATCTGAACTACAAGTGGGACATACAAATCTTGATGCACACTCAAACCTCCACCCAGTGAAACTCGACTGCAGTTCCTACATGTGAATTCTTTGCAGCTGCTATCTAAAATATACAAATGCACGATTCCTGTCAGTGTTCTGTTTCCTACTATGGAACTGAGAACTGACAAATATAATATGAAATTTACTTTGTAATCTAGCAAACACACTTGGCAACCATGCGCATAAAATTAATTTACAAGTACTGCAGTAGACTTTCTGGACACTATTAAAGTACATATTTACAACACTTTTCAATTACATGCATAAACTTGAATTTACAGATTTGTTATTTCTTTTTTACAGTTTTAGCTACTGTATACCGTCATACTGGCAAGGAAAGCAAACACATCCCACGTGAAGAACACATACTCTGCCTGTAAGCTATATACGTAATGTACAGTGCTTACTTTAACTTTAGCAGTGGCAGAAAGAGGAACATATCCCAAAGTGGCTTCAGCTTCACGTTTCTCTTGAATACACTCACGCCCCAGGAGTTCTTTGAAGTGCGTGTTTAGGTGCCGCCGCAATAAGGTTTTACTGGGTGGTATTGACAGCAAACTGGCCAACAGCTCAGCTGTGAAACGTGGCTCATGAACCATGAGACCTCCATGAACTCCTGCATAAAATACAGCAGCATTACAGTTACAGTTATTCAGATTCTGAAGTTTGTCTAGTATCAGACAAACTGAAGAGAACCCGATGTTTCCTGTCTCCATATGAAGAAGTGGGAAAGCAAATACTGAGAAGGATCCAACACTATGAGCTCTTCTCAATTACTGGAACAGAAATACAGCTACTTCTGCAAATTTTATTGCATAGTTCCTTATATTACCTTCAACTGTAAAACCCTAACCTTACATGTACCTACAGATGTAGTTGCCTGAGGCAAGACTATGAGGCTTGAAGCCAGAACCTCACAGATGTAAAGCAGCACTCCTAGCCACAATACCACTACATTTGCCTTCGTGCCCACTTCATCATTACGTTTGAAACATTCTCCTTTGGAGTCCTTCTTCAATGAACCCACAAATGTTAAACCCACAAGGCAAAATTTCTGGGTTGAAAGATGGACAACCAGAATGTTTCCAGCAGTCAGTGGAAAGTTGTTGATGACACCATCAGAGTAACACAGCAATGTTCTTGCTCATCTTCAGTTTTTATATCATGATGCAAGGATCAAGGAAAACACTTCGGAGGTAATGAAAGCCAAAACGCACCACTCGAATCACATAGGCTATATATTACTGTGACAAACGCCTCTGTCACTCTGGTAATTATGTAATGAAACAAAGAGTTTGTTCATCACATCCTGGTCAAAGTATATATGAGGACCACATATCCTCATATATAACTAACAGAACAGCCCTTGTATAAATGCAGTTACTTGTTATGGTAAGGATTTCACCTCACAGTGTGTCTACGGAAACACATTACCTGAGCCTCGAAGGTTAGGGGCATATTCTGCAAGGTCCACAACCCGCAACCACTCCATGACCCGGTGATTTGTCCACAGAGCCACATCCTGTGCTGTTGGTGGCTGTGGGTCATCAGGTAGAGACCGTCGCTTTAAGCAGTTTGCTTCAAAATTGTTATCCCTCAGCACCTTTAACGTGAGACAAATACAAATAAATGTGTATGAGACTTTAAGCTCTTGTGGCTGTAAATATGCACAGTAGTAGTCTGGTGCCCCTCAGATGACACGGCCAAATTAATATTTATGTGCTTCTCTACATTCTTTTGCATTGGTTGCTTCTTTGTTCTTAAACTGAGCATTAATTTCATCCATCATAGTGCCGCTACATCTTATGCTATGCTGTGTTACATGCACAATGGTCAACTGTTTTTTTGGCCTCAGTGTGTAATTCAGACAACACAATTCCACTGCTCAACTGCTTCTTTGGCCACAGCATGTCATTTCCTGAGAACACAGCGCCTGGGAGTAATGACTGACATGGCGAAGGGGGAGTACGAGTGTACACCTCACAGGAAAACACACAACCTAGTCACTGTGGTTAGCATAGCAAACAGGATGTGACTCATTCAATCACTCTCACACACTACAGGTATTACATAAGGTATATGTTCTTTTTGCAGTGTGACTTGGTGTATCATAGTATTAAGGTATCAAAGGCTCAGAGGAACCAGCTGCTTCCAACTTCTTCTACTCTGAAAATGGAAACAGCAAGTTCTCTGGGATTGCTAATACCCATCAATCAGCCTGCAAGTTTTTCTGTACCTGGATTCCTCGTCTAAGGCTAGCAACATGAAGGTGTGAGGTAACATGCAGTATCGCCAGTTCATCCATAGTCAGACGATGAAGAACTCGGCCATCAACTCTGGCAGCCAGGAATGTTTCTTTGTGTTGTGGTAACCCTGCATCATCCAGCCATCGCAATACCCATGCAGTATCCAGTTCTCCAGATGGGATAAGATAAGGGTCAAGTGCTGCCACATTTTCTTGCTGCGACAGCAGTGCCAAATGTAGTTTCTTCCGGTGGATTGGATTCTGTAGGAAACACCCTCAGTCACTAAATGTGCCTTTGAAACACTGCATGAGGGAGGTAATTTACCTGGACCAACAGTGATACCTAACGTTTATATAAGGAAGGTACTGTCTTCTAGAACTATACACCAACATAAATATAGTTATGTACCTTAATTCCCAGTTCCTTCTCAAGCTCATGATTTGAAGCCTGCAACAGCTGTGTACCGCTCTTGACCCATCGCTTTGCATCGGCCGCATAGCAGTCTAACCCAAGTTCCTGCAGCCATCTACAGATCGCTTCACTGTCCCATTCAGCAAAGGGCTTATCTGGCCTAAAACATCCATGAAACCAGAATGCTGATAACAACTGCAGCATTCTATTCTAGTGCCACAGATGTGACAATATTAAGACATCAGCTTTCTGAGTTATGACAATATGCAGTTTCATATGCAGTAATGAATGTTTTGGAGGAAACTACTGCCTTTATCTTCCTGGAAATTATCACAGCGAAAGGTGTCAGAAATTGTACAACTCTGTTCACATTTAATACTGTGACTTCAAATTTAAGTTTTTGAAAGTACAAAAGTAAAAATCAAACATCTTTTTGTAGTACAGCTGTTGTCAGCTACTGAATTTATTAGGGACACTTATATTGCTCAGCATATTGAACTCACTAACACAGAGCTTCAGCATTATAATTTAAAAATCACAGCAAGTACAGTTTGAAAGGTCAAATAGTCTCTGTGCTTATTTAAGCATCACTGCCATGAAGGTATGGTGGTAACAGTTCCATGCATTCTTAACCTTGGCACTTGATGGAGGTGTGATGTCAGGTCTAAGGACTGTCAGCTTCACCCTGGGAAGGCATCACTAGGAAGGTAGGTGAAATCCTAAGGTGGTCTTGATGGTGTGCAGAAGAGATAAGTTGCTGCTCTGCAAAACTGACTCCCTGTCATTTAGCCCACACCCATTTTCTATACTCCCTAAATTAAACGGCTTAACTTACAGCAGAGTCAGTATGGGGGGGGGGGTGGATGGTCTGGGGTTCAACTCCTCGTAGCAATACGAAATTTTCTCTCTCTAAAGCATCCAAACCTGCACTGTGGTACATCTAACCTGAACTTCAATGGGAATGGGGATATGTCCCCTGGGAGTAAAACAGCCGAGGCATCAAGCTGACCACCTCTCACCCCTAACCAGTGCCAAGGTTGAGAATAAGTGGAGCTATACATCAACTCCCCCATATGCCTTCATGCTGCGGACAGGGACAAATGCAGCTCTACATTGGTGGCAATAGGACCACCTTCACAAGAACCTACTTTTGTTTTACAGGTGGTTCATTGGTCCAACCAAGTCTAGGTCCTGCTGTGGCTCTTACTCCACCTCGGCGAAATTCTCCTTCTCCTGGGAGGTCATCCAGATTACCAGAACCACTACGTTTCATGCTGTAATAAGAACACATATTTGTCAAAATATATTCACACATGTAGTCAGCCTAACAACTTAACAATGACTTACTTGTCACCTTTAATTAGCTGGCAAATGCACTCTACATTATATTAACCCTTTAAAGAAGAAGCGTATCTGTTTTACATAAGGACTCAGCGCGTACACGCTGTAAACACTCTCCACTTCGGTTATAAAAACCAATCTCTTAATGTTTTATAAGGCAAAGTTGCTGTTTGTTCTGAGATCCGTACAAAACACATAAACGCAATGTGGGCACCACATAGAATTTTTTAATGTTAAACCTGGTCGTATGTAAAGTTACCGCTAGGCTTTAAAAGGTTAAATTGCCTTTTGACACCACGACTACAGATTAAAGCAAATTATACAAAATACAATATTTAGAAGAACAATGTCCCTGGAATTGGATGCTATGTAATTTGGTAGAAAGTGACTGATGTTTCACAAGAATGTGCAGCCTCTACCTACAAGGCACAAGATAAAATCTGGGTAAGGTATTTAGTTAATGGCACAGATGGAATGCTCCATGAGTACGTTAATGGGAGACAGTGATATCAGATGCAGACAGATCCAAAACACCAGGAAGAAAGCTGGGAAGAGGAAATATTAAGTGAGATCTGAGGTTCTCATAGTGGTGACTATAAAGCATACAGACTTCTAAGCTATGACTTCATGCAGCCTCTATCTGTAGGTAATAATACTACACCTAAGCATAATTAATTGTCATGGCCCCCAAAATTAATAATTAAAGAGGAAACCACACTGTCATGTTACCATCTATCACAAGCATACAAGCAGACTCTGCACATACATAGACAATCTGCACAGCTAGGCATTTGTTATATGAATCTGTACTTGTTCTAACATAGTAGAACAATCTGAAGAGTTCTGCCCCGTTCTAACACAGTAAATGTGGTTAAAATTTGATATAAAATTTAACTACATAAGAAGACTGAACTGAAGGCACCACACAACTACATCTGAAATAAAACAAGCAAAGTGTTAGAGGTACACAAGTGAGAAATGTTTAACATATACTGATCAGGATTAACAATTAACAGAAAGCAACTCACCGTCCAAATATCTTCTTGATGCCCTTATTCTTGCCAACCTGGAATGAAGGACTTGGTTGTGGTGAAAGTCCAATGGAACCTGCTGTTTCGTCTACTTCTTCTTCTGCCACAACCTCTGTGGATGGAGATGCCACCACGTCCTCAATTACGATCCGCTCTGCATCAGCTTCATGTCATTGAAAAGAATAATGTTACAGACTCATTTCTTGCAAAACCAAGCTTATTTAAGTCAATAAACGTTAAAAGCCTTTGACTTATGGTCCACGATGACAAAGATGTATAAATTATGACATGAATAACGAAACACAAACACATACAAACACTTCCATGTCACACATGTGGTTTGCAGACATGTAACACCTATTTCAGAACATAAATCTATGGAACAGGCAGTTTAATTTCAATGCCTACCATATATAATCATTATAAAAACACAATACAAGGAGTTGATCATAAAATTATGGAACTGAATTTATTGTACACCAATAACACATGCCATAGATTTGGTAGGTACAGTCCAGATATTT
Organism: Coptotermes formosanus; assembly: GCA_013340265.1. Lineage (NCBI taxonomy): Eukaryota > Metazoa > Arthropoda > Insecta > Blattodea > Rhinotermitidae > Coptotermes > Coptotermes formosanus. The sequence goes on along the minus strand of BLKM01000174.1, from coordinate 1,403,735 downwards.
ACACGTTCCACAAACGTCCAAAACCAAAACTGAAGGATGACTTGTCACAGCTCTGTGGTATGGTTACCTGCATTATCTAAAAAATCGTTTTCTCTCAGTTTTAAAAATTCAAGGTCCTGAAATTAAAGTTCCAGCAATCCTTATTCCTGCTACCTGTCATACTGTATTTACTCGAATATAAGACAACTCGAATCTAAGACGCCCTCCCAAAACAATGCCTCTGCCAACGGGAAATGTATTATCCAAATCTAATACTACCGCCCAAAAATAAAACACTGCCAATAAAAATATAGTCTGTTGGGAAGAACACTGACACTAACGCTTCCTCACGACTAAGAGTGCAATATTAGTTACGACACCTTTCCTGTTAAAACAAGTAACTTTTGGCAGGCTACTCCTGTACAGAACTCATATATTGCATTTTTTTTAGTTGTGACACTTTTATTCCAGACTAATGATTATTCATAATGCAGTGCTTTCCAACACGAAGCTTTGCGGTAAAGCCCAGCAGTTTCCAAACCCCACCCACCGGATCTTTCTCACTTGCTCACATGGTTACTCCAATCCACGTCGACTGCTGCTCCTTGCTACCAATCAGCGTAACTGGTACTCAAATGCAGTGCGGGGGGGTAACATGTATCCCAGACTTTGCGGCACTACAATGCCACACAGTCTGTACCTTTCTAGTTTGACTTTATAAGTACTTCATAAATTTTTTTCTTTTCATTTAAACAACTTCACGCATGCTCTGTTCTCTCTTTCATCAACATGTGACAATTTGGTAATGCAGGCCTTGGTGTGGCTTGCCACGATCTAGTGCAGAGTGATCTGGTGTGGCGCCGTCAGGTACAACGCGTTCTGGTTTGGTGCTTCATATGCGAATTTAAGACGACCTCACATATTTTAGCACCAAATTCAGGAAGAAAAACCTCATCTTACATTCGAGTAAACAGAGCATCATAACTTCAGTATTATTAACAGAACTATCTTACAGTTTCTAAATGAAACATTTCAGTTACAGTTACTTGTAATCCTCAAGATTGTACAACTTTCTGACAAGGCACTGAATCAGACTAGCAAGTCACATTTAATGTTAGTTATGCAAATGCTTGAATTTAAGGCGCTTACAACCAAGAAACAATTTTAGCTCTACACACATACATTAACATAGACATGCAACAGCAGATTTAAGCTTTCATGAGTGACATACTGATAGCACCCACACGAAATGAGTATACTTAAATTCAAATTTACACTTTATTTTTTTCACTGGATTTGCTAAATCTGTAACATGTCACTAACATATTATCTAGTGACAGCAGAGAGCTTAAGACACACCCAATGGCAACGTCATATAATTTTAAGAGATGATGAAATTTGACTCCAAAAATAAGATGTGTTCACAATACGGCATAGCATGTACATTCAAACACTTTTTCTCATTAAAGTGACATTATATTGTATGTTTTCAGTTCTTTAACAAAACAGCACTTAACAAACCAGATCTATCAACCAGCACGAAGTCAATGACAAGTGTATTACATCGAGATTTGACTAAGGGACAATAATCAAGGCTGAACAAAACTGGTTCAGTTAACCACTCAAATAAACATTACCATCTATTAACATTCAGAAGAGCTGAGCTTGCACATCACATGTAAAAAACACCCCTAAAATTCATTTTATATATTTAAGTAAAAAACAAAACTTACAGCAATTATAAGACATGCTGCACAATCTCCGTTTTATCTTAAAAAAATGCCGTTTATTTCATAATTTTATGTTTTCTGTTCAAATAATACATGTGTCATAAACAATGTGCTAAAATTTAAATGTCAAACTGGTTGAATAAGAGTTAAGCAATTCTACACCACAATGTTGTCCTGTCTTTTCAGAGAGGGGTTGGCCTAAGCCCCGCTGGTACTGCAGACTCAAATGGCGATACTATACCAGCCCTGATGATATCTGAGTACAGTGCATACTGCATATATATGCAAAAGCTATGAAGAGAGAGGTGGCTTCCTTTATCACATATACTAGAGCAGAAGTATCCAAGTTGTTTCAACAGTGGGTGACACGATCATAAATCTGTATATCATACGTGCCAGCTGCACGCATTTTTAGCAAAAATACAACAGCAGTCCACAAACAGTTTAAGCAGTGTACTGTTATAGGGCTTCCGCTAGCCACTGATCAGTTCAGATCTAACCAATCAGAATGCTAGTACCTGCCACAGTGAACTATTCTTTACTGGCTTCCTAGTTACTGTGAAAACTAATTAAGTTAAAAGTTTTTTCACCCCCTTTGAAAATCTCAGGCGGATCACACGTTGGCAGCCTCAATTCTAGAAGCTTATACGCCCATTATAAATTATGTATTGTTTACATGTATTAAACAAAAATTCTGTAGCCATATCCCAACAAAAACTTAAAGCCTTAATTCCTGCAACTGCATGCTACCTGTAGAAGTCTCATCACAACAGCAAGACACTTACATATAAGAACGAGGTGCACACCCAGCATTCTGTGTACAAAATTGTCACATGGCATATTTTCTACTAACAAGAAGTTCTTGACAGAACTACCAACATCACAGTCCTTCAAATGCTTCCACTTACACAGACAGGTTAGCAGGAATTACAAATTAGTAATGACAGGAATAAGTAAGCTTCATATTTGTGCAGTAAATAAAGAAGTCATCTTTTCAATAAATCAAGGCACATTTAAGACAGTTGCTGCCAGACACTGAAGGAGTCACTTAAATATCTGAGCTAGCGATATTTGCTGGTTATGCTAGAGGAAGAGGTTTAACCTTTAAACGAGCGGGCTGGTATTTAAATTTTTGTGCATGATTATGAAAAACATCAGTATTATTTGAACAGAAAAAGATGAAATTATGAAGTACTTTGTGGAAAATAAAACAGAGGTTATGCAGCATATCTTAAAAATGCAGTAAATCTCCTTGTTGCCTAAATATATAAAATGAATTTCTAGGGCGTTTTCTTCATGCATTTGCATATGTGAACATAGGTCGTTTAAAGGTTAAACTAATAAGCAGAAGATACTGTTGACTAAAGCTGTACACATAAAAAAATTATTCAGGAATATTTTATAATGCACTCACAAATAAAAGAGCTGCAATCATGTGACATCTCCTTGAGAAATCGATAACTGTTTCAAGCAGTGCATAATAAAACTTCGGGCCATGCTTAATGCATCATGTGTCTGTAGTAAAACCAGGCAAACACTACACAATCTTGTGAGATTTGAAATTACCCGTGTTTCGGAAGAAGTGGCTACCTCCATCTTCAGGGAAGAAAGTGGAAGCAGCAGGCTGCCAGAAGAGATGGCAATCACCTACCACACTTTACTGTGTCACAAAAAGAGGACTGAAGTCCAGTAAGTATATTACCATCTAGATTTGCCCTGTAGAGTATCACTACAGTCACAGCCCCCTGTCAATTTATGCCATGCTAGCGCAAGAACTCTACAACTCTCTTCACGTTCAGCTTGCAATGTAGTACAGTGACAGGCACGAAGTGACAGTATCAGATAAATACAACAAGGAGAGGGTACTGAGGCATGCCTTGTCATACCATATCATGCCATGCAGATGCACAACAACTGTCAGTTATTGGCATTGTCAATTCAGGCGCTGAAAGGTACGACCAATGGCACATGGGTGCCTTGTAGGTCACCTAGATTGGGTGTGGAGAAACTCTTGTCTGGGCCGGAGACCTTAAACCTCGATGCTGGGTGATGTGGATGTTGGAAAGGTAGAAATGAAGAAACTAGCCCTTTACCAAAGGCAACGCCCTTCCTCACGCCAATGGTATTTGCTGCAGGGGTGATACTATCCAGGGGAGAGACAGCTGTACCATTTGTTGTAATTCGCTGACGTGGCAAGCTACCATAATGCTCCACCTTACGCCTGTAATTTGCTGGAGGGGTCTGGAAGAAGTACAAAGTACTTTAATAGAGCATAATTTTTCAGTATCATCTTATGTAACATACTTAGTTGAGCTAAAATATAAGACACATGCTTACAGCAGAGATGTAAATGAAAATAAAAAGGTAATCAGAGACATATCATGTTATTAATAAGCAATTGCCATTATTTACCTGAACATGAAACATGTTTACCTTTGTGTGCAATTACAAGATGGCCCCTCATTTTATATTTGGGTAAATACAGTATATAAAATCCAAAGCCTTCACAGTGACTGAATAAAATTAAGCATTCTTGGGTGACCAGACCTGCTAGTACAGTAAAAATTAAGACCATTGTTGGCGTTGATCCCAAATTTCCAAATTGTGCAAAAATAATTAATGGAAACTTTATATGAAGTACTACACGTATGTCTGCACACATCTTGAGTGTATGTTGCTAAACATTTGCCACAGCAAAAGATGTTCTGAACGAAGGACATATATAAAGCTTCAACATATATTTTATGCCCAATATGATTTCTCTGTAAATCTTATGGTTTTCATGATAATTAAAAAGAGGGAAGCAGATGTGCCACAATTTTTACCCCATGTATACATTTCTTGTGTTTATTATTTAACCTTCCCTTCTTAAGGAAACATCAACATAAAGGGCTTCAAGCAACCGATCTGCTGCCATCGCAATATGACACAACTAAATAACATGCCAAGGTCCTACACAAGTATCAATTTAGTAAAATAAAGAGTTACGGCATTACCCTAGGTGCAGGAATGTCCTTGAAGTCTTCCACGCTGTTTGGGTGATTGCCCAGGCGACGGGGGCTACCCTCTGAGAGTGACGAAACTGGACTGGGGGATGGTGAAATTCCTCCAAGCAGCTGCAAACACACAACTCATCTTGCAGCAACCACAAGAACAAATATTCCATGCATAATGGAGTGCGGCACTCAAATTGTAACATGGAAATGGCCTGTTTATACTGTAACATCACCAAAGAAAATGACAAGAAACCACAATCAGCATGGCCTGCCTCCCTGATTGAGTATTTCTGTTGTTTCCCTCAATCCCGGTACTACCCATGCTGGGCTACAACCTCAAATTACATAACTTCCATAGACAGCCTTTCTACGTCACTCACCATAAATTATCGTACTGCTTGACATTATACAGCCCAGGCTACTTGCAGCATCATTAAATACAAATTAAATAACCAAGCACAGGAAACTGTGAACTGAGAACCTGGACAGAATAAAAGAATTCTGAAGCAACATATTCAACATAAACAAAGAGGGAGACTTCCATGGCCAATGAAACAATGGGAATTTTGCAACCAAAACATACCATTAGCCTAATTCAAAAAGTAAAGGAGACAAAGACAATTACTTACCTGTAAAGTGAATCACAGGCAAATACTAAAGATGTGTTATGTTACCTGTGAAGCTTGCTGAGAACTGACTGGTGTAGAAGATGCTAACAGTGTTGAACGTGGTATTACTGGAGGTTTGTTTCTCCGCCGTTCCTCACCCAGACGATCTCGCAGCTCCAGATTATCCCGTTCTAGAGCTGCCTGCTGCAGCTTGAGTTCTGACATGGCTGACAGCAGTTCCAGTTTTTGCGTCTCCAGTGATGAACGAGATAACATCTCCTGTTAATAAAATAACTTTTTTTATTTCTGACAACTAAGGACAAATTGCACAGCACCCAACGAACCACGGCTCTGAAGCAAACACAATGCATCCATAACCAACACACAACATACACTGCTCTGCAGCTTCAAAATTAATAATTTAAGTTACAAACACATACAAGAAAGATAAATTCTAAAAGCTTTTGACAATGGTGTATAATATTGTGTGGTGATGGGTTTAGGGACTTTATCCATCGTCTGAAGAGCAAAATATTAAAAATATTAAAAAATTAAAATCACAACGTTTCAGAAGCTGGCTCTGCTTCCGTCCTCAGGTGAATGGAGGGGGACAAGAGAAGAACACCTATTCTGTTGGGCCCCTTACACAGAGCTCCAGTAATGGAGGCTAGCTCTGTCTAAGGGGCCCAACAGAATAGGCGTTCTTCTCTTCTGCCCCTCCATTCACCTGAGGACGGAAGCACAGCCAGCTTCTGAAACGTTGTGATTTTAATTTTTTAATATTTTTAATATTTTGCTCTTCAGACGATGGATAAAGTCCCTAAACCCATCACCACACAATATTATACACCATTGTCAAAAGCTTTTAGAATTTATCTTTCTTGTATGTGTTTGTAACTTAAATTATTAATTTTGAAGCTGCAGAGCAGTGTATGTTGTGTGTTGGTNTGCTTCCGTCCTCAGGTGAATGGAGGGGGACAAGAGAAGAACACCTATTCTGTTGGGCCCCTTACACAGAGCTCCAGTAATGGAGGCTAGCTCTGTCTAAGGGGCCCAACAGAATAGGCGTTCTTCTCTTCTGCCCCTCCATTCACCTGAGGACGGAAGCACAGCCAGCTTCTGAAACGTTGTGATTTTACTTTTTTTAGCATTTTTTAATATTTTACTCTTCGGACGATGGATGAAGTCCATAAACCCATCACCACAAAACATATGAGAAAGCTCTTTGTAAACCCTCTACACCTACCAGTAGAAAAGGTTCGACTAAGTGAAGACATGAAGTGCAAACACAAAATGGCCATGAAACTTGGTCTCTCATCCAAATGGACGAATGTAAGTTAGGAGTGTTTCAGAACTGGGATATCAGGAGAATATTTTAACATGAGGCAGAGACACAAACAGAGTAACAGGGTGTGGAAAAACTGCAAGATAATGATGCTTTATAACGTGCATTATTCCTCAACTATTATTAGAGTGATGGAACTTGTAACGGTAAGGACTGGACATACAGGAAGCGTAACAGAGATAATAAACCTATTAGGAAATCTTATTTGTAAAATCTTACATTTCTGAGATAATTATACAGGGAAAGGAAATATGCCAGAATTGTTATGCTGTAAATATAGTCATTATTTTATGACAACTACTGGGTGCCACTTCCTGTCGGCTTGTTTGTTGTACTAACACAGCCCACTCAGCTGACTGACCACATGCACAATGGAGTAGCTGCATGAAGTGACACGTGACAGTTGTCAGATAAAATACTGCTACTGTACATGTCCTAATTTATGTGTTTTAACAACGGCATATAATCACCCTGAGGAAATTACTGTGTACTGCATTTAAAACTGTGACATTCATTACCCAGTGCTTTCTACTGTAAAGTTCTGTGTTCACCCAACACTGCAGTACAGGAGGGAAGTGACTGACACTACAGCTGAGTATAAGCCCTGACCTTCTTGTGGGGGTACAGTTCCAGTCTTGCTTAGTGTTCAGCACTGGATAAAGATGAGTGATCAGCTTCATGCCCCAGCTGTTTTAACCCTGTGGACAGATCATCTGGTGCCCACTGGACATAAGCAGGGTAGTTACCAGAGTTGGTTTGGAAACAGTAGCAAAGACAAACATCTCTGGTCATCTAACCCACAGCACAGTTCCTATACTGACTCCACCATCCAGCTCACAATACTGCAGTACTGACAACATAAAGACAATCAACAGGTCCCTGAGGATTCACAGCTAGTACTCCTCCAATGGCAGCCAACTGCCTGTTTACACAACCGTCCTAGTTGATGGCACGTCTTAACCATCGAAACAATACTAATAATTGAAACACATTTCGCTCAAACACTGATCATTGAATCCCAGTGGTTAGCACTCCTGATTAGTAGTCTGGAGATCCTGGGTTGAAACAAACTATCTTAATAAGCTTTTCATTGTGTCCCTCAGTTCCTCCACACAAATACCAAAATAACTACCGCAGAATATGCCACAGCCACTTCAATTCACATATCTTCAAATTCATTACTGACTAACAATCCTCATCATTTGATTTTACTTATGACAGTGTCTTTATGTAAACCAGGAATAAATAATCAATAACATATTCAAATTACAGTCCCTAGTGATATGATGCTGCATAGTGTGATAAATAGGAATGTATATTTTGAAGGAGCTTGCTACAGCCATCTTCAGGGTGACAGTACTTCTTTTACCCTGTTGGTGGCACCATGTTCCTCCAAAACGTTCGTATGTGTCTACCAAATCACACAGTCCCACATCCCAGAAGACCATAGTCTTAATATGAACTGCCACGGGAGCCTAAAATATGTACAGAATTATTAATCTGTTAGGTGTTCATATTTTGCTAGTTTGCTCTACATGAGTCAGTCAGACAAAAACCTTAAAAATGTTTTGCCAGCTAATTTAGTGCAGATGGTTTCGGTACAGCTTTTTCATTAACACAGTCCTACATCTGTCATACACAGTACACCCATGCTAATGACTTGCTGTACATGTACCTGCAGACAATAGGGTCTCATTTTTTTTGTGATGTGATACACCGATGGTGATGTCCTATATAAAAAAAAAATCTCATTGGTTTTTTAACTTTTAAGGTTTCCATTTGATTCACCCTTGTATTATCACAAACACCAACAGTTTTCTGTGGCTGCAATCACACTCTCTCCTCTCCTATGTCAACCGTCTACTCAAAGAAATGTTCCACTTGCCCTCTGAAGCATATCCTCAGCATTAGCCAGTTGTCTCTTCTTCTCATCCAGCAGTTTCTCAAGGTCAGATATCTTGTCAGTCTGAACTTCAATTTGTTCAGTTAGCACCGTCACCTGAAGCTGGAGCGAATCCTTGTCTGCTTCCAGGCGTCGCAGCCTCTCCTCCACATCAGAGTTCACTGACGGATGCTGCAACAATAAAATGACAAACATCATTCACAGGGACAGCACACTGGGCGAATTTAACTGTAAAAAGGATTTGTGGAAGAGTAACAACTCTTAGGATGTAAGGCAAGGTAGCTGTATCGGCAGTTACCAATCCCTTGGAGCTGATGATAGATGTAGTACGTTAATCTGAAATACTGGTAACTATCTACAGGGCTAAACAGAGCATATCATTAAAACAGTAGTTTTAATATTGGGATATTGCAGATTTTCATAGTGGTGTTAATGATTTAAGTCTTCTGTGATGTTATGCGGCGTTGACTAGTACTTCAGTGCAATTTATTTTAACAAGAAACCAGACAAAGAATATGTACTTCAGCTAGTTTGTGCACGTATGTGTATACAAGCTACTTGTAATATGGCGTCCACAAACTCCCTTTGCTTAGAAGCCTGTATTTTCTTAATGATTGTACACTTACAAAAACCAGAACAGCAAAATACAAGCAAACTTCCACATATGCCATTCTGTGGCATGACAAAAATATACCCAAATGTTTATTTCAGCCAATATGCATCTCAACATCTGTGGAGTTTGTTTCAGCAGATGCCACAATCCAGGGTTTTACTTCATCTGTGTTGGCCACCCACCCTGTACACACCTACACACAGCACTTCGAACACAACCCCACAAAAAAAAATTATGGTTCATCATATAAGATGAGCTCTGACGCTGAATGACTGGACCTCACGTCACTGTGTGCATCTTGAATGGTGCTGTAATAATGAAGTAGTGCTCATCTTGCTGGAAAATTTCTTCCAGCCCTGTAATGGCAAAACTCTCCTGCATAACAGGGACGTAAGACATGACTCTTCAGCCCCTGAGACCACCAGCTTTGACACTCCATTGCTTTTCCCCTCAGGGTTATGTCAAAATGTGATGGAGAGGTGGGAGTTGTATTGGACAACTCACAACACAGCACATTACTGCAGCTGTTAAAGCAAACTCCAGATAATGCTGAGGTGTGCAGAGGTTAAGAAAACTTATGAGGTAGATGTCTGCCACGATAGAGGCAGAAGCCACACAAAAATCTGAAGACAGAAACATTCTGAGTTAATGTTCATTTCAATGTTTTGTTTTTTCAACACTTACGGTGATTAAGAAAATACAGCCTCCCGAAAATACAGCCTCCCGTAACACCGGACGGAGTATCTGGACATTCAGTATATAAGGCAGAAGAATATTATCATGGTATTTGTCTTTTCACCAAGTGAACGTCACTCCAGCACCCAACACACTTTTGACCCAGGAGTCTGGAGTAATTACTCTCCCTCTGTAGTTCTAATGAAGCACACAAGAGTATATTACTGTCAACAGGCCTTGAAACTCAAGATGAGAACTGAGTAATTATACTGAAGCACACTGAAAACCATTAGTTTTAAAAAACTGTCTCATTCACTCATCAGTAAAGGTAAATTAACTGAAGTGTCGTTGTAGTGCCTCCTGGTGAGAAGTTAAATGAATCACAGTGCAAAATTCGCATTACAAAAGCAAAACACTCAGGTTCCAGGAAGGCCAACACAAACTACTCACATAATTAGCATTAATTATGCATTACAATTAAAAATCAGCAATTTTATTACTGTTGTTGTTGTTGTTGTTGTTGTTGTTGTTGTTGTTGTTTTAATACAGCATTAAGTTCTGTGGTGTTATACAGCATGTCCACAAAATATGATCAGTGTTGCAACATATCATACTTTCATAACCATACACACCTGAAGTGGAATGAAACGTAAGTCTGCAACACACTTAAAAATCTGAGTCAGCAGAGTTCCACATGTGAACTTCTTACAATGTTTGCCGAAATTTGCTGGCAAGATGGTGCAATTTTATTCAAGCTGCTTTAAATGGAAAGTTTCCTGGCTGATGAAAAAGGATATGCAGCCACATTTCATAGGCCCAATGCTTTAACATTCCTTCATTTCCTTTTGTGGGTGTACATATAAGTGCAGTTTGTGGAGCTGTTGGACATGTAGACAGTGCTTATGACAATTGCTTGAATGTGTTTGACGACTCAATTTCTGCCACAGCACAAGTGATACACATGCACAGCCTCAGTAACAGAAATTCTAAGTGTGTGACTGTGTGTGCGTGTGTGTGTGTGTTTTGCCATCTTTATTTTGTTTCACTCGATTACGTTATCATGGTCATGCAAGTATAGCATACTGAAACACTGACTTACGTAGACATACTGTACGTTCAGTATATAAACTGCGTGGAAGAGGTTTTAATGGCCTTTGCTAACTGCTACTAGAACTGAAGAATCCAGTGAAACGGCTAGACTATGTAGGGAGAAAGTACGTAATAAATGCTCTATTGATAGTACTATTAATTTTTATGTTATTTAGTGACACTGTTAATTGCTAAGTTCAAATATGAGTATGGAGCATTGGTGGAGTTATAATGACGAGGTAAAACCAAAGTACTCAGAGAAAAACATGTCTCCGTGCCACTTATCCACACAAATCCACATCCACTGGCCTGGGACTGATCGAGGTTGGTAACTAACCACCTGTGCCACGGCACTGTCTAGAATAAATACTCTGAAATATCTGCTAGTGTCACTTTGTAAATGGAGGTGAATTGGGGACAGCATTAATTCAGTTCTTTCTAGATTTACTGTCCTACATTAACTAACATCAAGGAGAAAAAACATTCTTGAGATGCTAAGATTCCCTCTACAAGTCAAGAAAGTCCCTTCCCTTTACGGAACCTGGAAGTTTATTACCGTGTTCGTAAGAGCCCACCACTGGTCCCTATTCTGAGCTAAATACAACTGTACTGTAAAAACTGATAAAACCTCTGTCATGGACATGTTGAGAAAAACGGGCTTTGTTACAGAACTAAGTAAGAATAAACTGCACTGTTCAATCACATATATCACATGGTTTAAAAGTTAAAAAACTAGATATTTCACCCACATAGTTGTGACTGCTTCTAAGAAAGTCATTAGCAGAATTAACTTCATAATGGATGTGATGTGTTTTCCATGAGGTAAACACTGAACTTTTATACAGTAACCAAAAAAATTTTTCCCTCTAAAGGGCTCATTCAAAAAAGACATCCAGTAAACAAAAAACACTCTCTGTGACATAAGAGAACATCACATTCTGAACATCCACATATGAGGCTGAAACCAGTGAAGTTCCACGGAAAAATCTGCACTTCATATTACTTCAAACACTGGCCAGCTACAAAACAATTTCACACCTCTTGATTGTGCAAGTAATTTTCAGAGATGTAATCACATTTGTACAACCTCTGAACACACATGTAACACAGAAGAATCCACAATTATTTCTAGAGAATTTATTTTGTAATACACATATATATATATATATATATATCTGTTTTTAATGTTAAGGCAGCTATAAAAAACAGATTTTAGTCCTAATTCTTACTGTAATTCTCTACTTTAAGAAGCAAAAAATGAAGCATAATGTTATTAGCAATACCACAACGGTACACAGCAATATAATTTTTGAACAAAAGTACGCAAGTTAAATGTGCCTACACTCAGGTCAGAGAAAGAATAAACATGAGTGGAGGGAGTTTATGTTGGCTGACTGCTCCCCCACGCTACCTACATTGCACGTTTCTACAAACACCAATAACACCCAAGAATGCCAAGAGAGACAGCAAGAATACAGGTGACAACTGGTGGGATGCGGGGAAGGTATGCAGAGCTAAACAGACAGAAAAATATGCGTTCATTCTTTCTTTGACCCAGGTACAGGAGCCGAGATAGAAGAAAACGAAACAAACACAACTTCACAGAAACAATGTCAAGTTTGTTAATAACATGCCTCACTACATTTAACAGTGATCCCTGTACAAGCTGACCTTGCACATAAGCCTCCGCCTGCATCGCTGTTCTGCCTGACAGCTGCACAAAGGGAGGTAGCCGTGGGAACCAAAGCAGTCTCCCCCTTGAGGTAACATGCTGCAGCACTCTCCGTGCAGCAACAGATCTTGCTGACTCCCCAAGCCATGACAAATCCGTGAATGACAATCCAACTTCCCAGCACTTCCGTAGTACTGAAGATCACCCTGGTGGTGATGATGGCGACGATTTTCAGAGAATGCAGAGTCAAATGAGGAAGACATGATGTCTTCGCGAACAGATGTGGCAGAACAGCAGTGAGTAGGATCATTATAAAGTGAGGAATGTAGAGGCTGATGGATGCACTCGTGAGAACTTGAACAGTGTAGAAGACTTGTTGCTGTATCACAGCAAGACACACCATGGTTCATGAGAATCTTTGCTGCTTCATTACAGCATGATGTGTTGCTGTAGTGTGGACATTCTACACCCGACGGACTTGCATGTCTTGCTGGAGAGCGGAACCTTGGAGAATGAAGAACAATTGACGACTGAGATTTCTGATCTCTATTGGCCCTGTTGTGTCCACGATATCGTCGCCGATCAAGACTTGATGCTTTGTCAAAAGATGCATGTGATTTTAAACCAGAATCATGTCTTGGTGGCTTACGATGAGGAGCTTCACTACTTTCACTGACAAGTTGGCGATATGCACATCCATCAGCACCACAGGTTTGCACCTCACTCTTGTCAGTTTCTTTCTCATAAGATGGGGTCATAATGTTCTGGCTTTGCATTATCTGAGGAGGGTCGTAATCTAGCTCCTGATGACTGTATCTACCACCATCAGATTCTGGGGTACAGATGTCTATGACTCTCTTTTCTGCAGTTGCCACATTACTTTTCTTGACAAGCTGCCTTCTGCGGTCTGTAACACCTGCCGAACTGCATACCCACTGGAAGTCGTCGTCACAACCTGTTGTTGTGAGATCTGGCATTTGCAAGCCACAAGATCCAAAGAAAACAAATGTTTGTTATTCACTGCAGTTTTCACCAATCTTAAAATTAGTTCTAATATGAATTAATTACATAAAAAAGTTACAAATTACACTGTAAAACTTTATTTCCAAATATGACATTCCTCTGCTTGGTAGTGAATACTAAAATTTTCCTACAGTTTTAAAATAATGTTGTAGATAGACATTACGCACTACATGCTGTGCATCTGAATGCCCTGACTTGATTACACAATAAGGCTATTGGCTATGTGACACCTTAATCTTTGGTCTCATCAAAAATTCTGACTAGCATTTTGTATATTAAATGCAAGAATGCAAAATGAATACAATACTTGCAGCTCAAGGAACCATCATAAACTCTACTGTACGTGAAACAAGGAAGACACACAAAATGGTACAGTTAAGGTGCCTTTAGTAAGTACTGCATATCACTGCCATCCACATGTTTCAGCTTACAACCAGAAGAGAAAACATTGTGAATGAAAGGGGAAGGTGCAGCATATACTTACACAATATGCATGAACTTTCTACGTGACATCAAAAGTTCAACACTGTGATGACAAGACCAAGATTTATCACCAGCCATGTGACATGTAATACCAGGTCAAAAGCCCAAAGACACCACCAAACACATTATCCAATCGAAACACCAAAAGGTAATCATTTGATCAACACAAAATTCTGAACAAAATTTATAACAATTTTTTGATATGGTTTTAAGCATTAACTGTGACCAGTTTCCTCCTTTTAAGATCGCTGACTTCTACAAATTTCTGATGGAGGAGCAGCAAACCTTCAGTAGGTTGGCAGGGTTTGTGTGAGGGGCGGTTATGGTCTTCCGCCTCCTCCTCGGATGAGGATGAACTCGAGAAATCGGAGGTGGAGCTGCTCCTATGACGTGGGGCCGAGTCTGAACCTGACCAAGCTGTGCCACTGCACTTGAGGGTTGAATCCTCTTCCTCCTCATCAGGGCTTGACTCATCCCCACCTATACCAAATTCCAGATGGTTCTTCACTATGCACCTAAACGTGCATATACTTTGACATACAAGCAAGTGTAAGACTAAACAGAGAGAAACTTAAGACACAGAAGTTAATGATTTCAAACTTCTGTAAATAACACATTTAAGAATTACAAAATGGTTGCAACTTTCTTCAAGGTGACAGGTCATGTCCAGTGTAGGAATTGTACACCCACACCCTAACTACTTCATGATTTATTTTTAAATGATACATCCTACATCTTTCAACTGCCTACATGAAATTAAATTCTGTTTGACATATATATGTGGACATACAAGTCATGAGAACTCCATTCCACTTGAATATTTTCAGTCTCACCACAACAGCAACTAGTTCATACAAAGTGCAGAGGGTACACTGTGTATAGGAAAATAATGATAAAGCAATGACAGAAAATACTCCAGGAAAAATGGGACTACTCCCAAGAGAATTTCATTCATTCAGTCTTGTTCACCATAAATGTCATACATATCAAGTGTAAGATAAAACTGGGACAAAACACAAGTAAATAAATATTTTTATTTGTGTTAATTTTGCCAGATGCCTCTAACACTGTATTTGTACCTTGGAACAAGAACAACCAGTGTCTAATGTTATTTGAATGAAGCAACAATTGTTATTTTTCTGAGGTACAAATGTGATGAAAAATTCATTTGTCATCTAAAGCATGACATGTTGGGTGTTTAGTACACGTTAATCAGTATGTGTGCTGTAAATGACAATAAAATTATTCATTATATAATAAAAAATATGTTTGAGTAAATAATAATAATACGCTGTAAAATTATGTTCCACAGCACACCACATAGCATAACAACCCACAATACAGCAACCATAATGTTCACTGCAGGGAGGACTTCAGTCTCACTATTCTAACAGTTGCGGTAAAGTTCAAAAACAAAAGCCAGCAAAAAAGTTAAACAACTTTCCATGAACAAACCTCCACATAACATATGTATTTGCTCATGTATGTCACAGTTATAGCATGCTCAATGCAGTCAGTACAGGATAAGACCATCAACACATCCACTCACATGTTAAAATTAAACCATTTTATGGACTTAAAGAGTCAAACAATATCACAAACAAGAACGTATTCTGGGATGTGACGCTGTATAGTTTGGTAGGCAGGCTCATACCAACCAAACTACGCAGCTTCACACTGCATAAGATCAAATCTTACTAATCACCTCTGTGAGAAACTAAAGCCTAATGTCACAAACAAATTATGTGTACAGACCAAATGGTGTATACATAAAGGAGCTGACGGCTACGTGGATTGTTGACGAATGCTGTGTGGTCATTGTCACTTCTTAGAAGACGAGAGAGAGTGACTGCATATGGAAGAGCAGAACAAATGACAAGAAGTTGGATGCAAACAGGGGAACGGATTTAGAACTGAGTGGAGGAGTGAAACCTATTTGCAGGAAGTTTACTAAGTAACAGCTGGCCAGATGCCAGAGGTAAGACAAAGAGAGAACTTACAGCCAGACTACGCGTAATTACGATGAAAATTCAGCAACACTGTACGACAAGTGTGTAACGGGTTCACTGACATCATACGTCTATGATACAGCTCAAAATCTGGATAC
This sequence comes from Coptotermes formosanus, assembly GCA_013340265.1. Classification (NCBI taxonomy): domain Eukaryota; kingdom Metazoa; phylum Arthropoda; class Insecta; order Blattodea; family Rhinotermitidae; genus Coptotermes; species Coptotermes formosanus. The sequence continues at coordinate 1,387,512 of BLKM01000174.1, read as the reverse complement.
ACATTCACACAGTAAAGAAACAAGAATGACTATGAAAACGTGGGTTGATAACAAGAATTGAAAGGTGTATGTCACTGGAATTGACACATTTTCCACATAGCAGATGAGTGTCATGCCATAAGAACCATAAATCTTATGACTACATTGCTGCCAAGCTCTTTCTCCCCCCCTGGCTCGATGTATCACTTCCTCTTCCATGACTGGTTTTTCTCCCCATCTTCCCTTTCCTAGTCTCGCTCATTTCTGTCCTCAAGAAGAAGGTAATACGCTTCTCCGAAACGTTGATTACAGCAGACCACACGGTCTTATAATGCAGACTACCACAATATAATATACAGCACAGTCACCTTTTACGGTGAGTCCACACGTGGTTAGCTGCGAAAAAAATTAATCTGGCACTCAAACAGGATTTAAGCCTATATAACAAATGTACAGTGAATTAAAATGTAAACAAAGGCAGTTATCGACAACCACGTTCTTTAGACGAAAAAGAGACGAGCCTGTAGCACAGACTGCTGCAGACAATGAGTAATCGAACCCTGCATTTTCATCCATCCTGTAGTCTGTCTTATGACTGGTCCACAGCCTCTTCCAAAGCAAGTTCTCCACACAGTGCGATCTAGTGCTTCCTCTTTCAATTTACAGTACCTCCTCTTTTCCTTAAGGTCATCTAGAAACTGCTTACGTCTTTTTCCTCTTCTTCCCGTCACTTCTACCCTTCCGCCTCTCTTTTTCCCAGTAAGGTGTTTTAGAAGGTAGTTCCTATGCAAGACGTGACCAATACAGTTAGCCTTTCTTCTTTTCATTGTACGCAGGATCTTTCTTTCCTCCTTGGCTCTTCGTAATACTTCTTTTTTCACCCGATCGGTCTAAGCGATTTCCTCCGCCCTTCTCCAGCACCATATTACAAAACAGTTTAAAGTTATAAGGCAGTTCTTGTTGGATTGGAAACTGTCCGCATTCCTAGTTGTAGTTATTTATTACAGGCGCCAACAAAGTTTCTTTCGGTCTAGCGACATGGGGATGTTGACAGGCGTTACAAGATGTTACACCGCGAACCCATCCGTAAATTAATGAGTGAAATAAACTACGGTAAAAATAGAATGGTTTCATTTTTACTGCAGCACGTAAAGCGCTTACGTGGAATTAAAACTGAAATCGGCGTCACAGTGCTTGTCTTCCGCAATGTTATCAGCCGGGTAGCACCGTGTTCCCCGCCCTATTTTCCCATACACGACCTCCCGCGCCTATTGCGAGATCTAGGCGTACATAAGGGCCACCTGATAACTTCCATCCCCATTAACACAAGACAGCAACTATTAGTTTGTCGAAACGTCGACATATTATCCCTTACGCAGCCCTGATCCAGAAAGTGTAGTCAACGCAATGAATGCATTATGACGTTACATTTGAGGTTATCAGGGAGGTGAGATTCAAGATTAAGAGTAATATTCCACATCGAAGACAGAGGCAGCTAGTTCGTCTGAAACGTCGGAACCCATAAACTACACGTCATTACCGCTTCTGGCAGTTAGTCGCCAGCCTTTCACCGGGGAGGCTCCGGTTCGACCCCATGCCGCTGTGTCGTTAGCGACTGGTTCCCGACGTTTAGAGAATATCGTATTCCTTCGAAACGTCGCGAAAAATCGCCCAACGATATAGCGTTATATCCCGTCACCCATGACTGACTGACTGACTGACTAACTAACTAACTAACTAACTAACTAAGTAACTAACTCCATGGAGCAGAGGCCTTCTTGAGAAGCTAACAGTTTCTCAGCTAGTCAAGAAATTCCCCACATTTCATGGAACCCGGAGGTTCATTACCGCATTCACAAGAGCCCGCCACCTGTCCCTATCCTGAGCCAGCTCAATCCAGTCCATGCCCCCATCCAACTTCTTGAAGATCCATTTTAATATTATCCTCCCATCTATGTCTGGGTCTCCCAAGTGGTTGCCTTCCCTCAGGTCTCCCAACCAAAATCCTGTATGCACCTCTCTCTCCCCCCATACGTGCTATATGCCCCGCCCATCTCATCCTTCTCGATTTGATTACCCGAATAATATTTGGTGATGATGGTAACCCATGACTTCTCAAACACGTTAGAACCTCAAACCCTGCATGTTACGGGATTCATCAGCTGCAATTTCACCCCATATTCTGACAAGATACAGGCTAACAGCGCACATCAGGGCTTCTGTGTAGAACAATGACATGAAGTTCTTACAAACCAGTGCAGTTCTGTTACTATGACGCATTACGGTCCTTGCAAACAGCACATGGAACTGAATGCTATCTTACAAAACTTACATTCTGTAAGAGCTTTGGTGAAACAGCGGTATTGTCCAGGGAGAGGACGCGCAGACACTAACAATGTGGAACATTATGCTACATGTCCGCCCTCTCACTGAAGGCACGGATTATCTACCCTCTTAACATTTCTAAGACATCCACAGTGGCCCAATTTAATTACCTTCAAACACATCAGTCCATGCGAGAACACTGGACGCTCTAGGTAAGGGGTCAGTGTCGGCATATCTCAGTCAGTACACCAAGTAGACTACGGGGTGGACAACCAGGAAACCGGGGTTCGATTTTCAGCAAGGACAGAGATTTTTCTTTTCCTTTCCTCTAAACATCCCGTTGTGATAACATATACTCTATGTCGAAATAATCTGTCAATAACAAATAAACTTCTATTGTTTTCAAATGTTAGTATTCATTACGTAATGCTTCGGCCGACCTGGTCATCTTTAGGTAATACACAATATAGATACACAAAATACTTGGGAGGATGAGTATTTGCAGTGACGAGACTAGATCTGGGATGAATCCAGACCCATCGTTTATCTACGCCTAACCCCACCAGTGGTAAGGCGGCCGAGAAGTCAAGAAAATGACCACTCACTTCCGTCCACATAATATAAAGACTAAGAATACGTGCAGCTATACCTCACGTCCTTGCGACTTGGTGTTTAAGCACAACACAACTTAGAGTATTCCAATGATAACCTAAATTACGTTCAAATATATCGATATATCGATATTCATATTTCAGTATTAACGATACAGATCTCAGTGGCCGCGCGGTCTAAGGCGTGGGTTTGTGGTCGTTCGCATGTTGGGATTGCGGGTTCGAATACCGCCGGGGGACATGGATGTCTGTCATTTGAGTGTTTTGTGTTGTCAGGTAGTGGTCTCTGCGTCGGACCGATCACCCGTCCAGAGAAGTCCTACTGAGTGTGGTGTGTGCCTGAGTGTGATCGTGAAGCCTCGATAATGAGGAAGCCCTGGCCCACTGGGGGCGGAAAAAATTACCTGCACTGTTAGCTATATACGTGTGTGTGTACACACACACACACACACACACACACACACACTACACTACACTACACTACACTACACTACACTACACTTCCAACGCGATTCCTTGGTAATGTAAAATATCCACAAGCTGTACATATCTTAACACTAAACCAATTACAGTTGGAAAGCAATTAATATTCAGCATGTTTAAATGCGATGAGGGAGAGTAAAAGAATCACAGCATAAACGTGTCTTGCAAACTGTCCATTGTCTGAGGTACAGTTTATAAAAACAACGTTTCGGCCGTTGGCACTACACGCGTCTTTAAGTCACTGGTCGTTCCTTTAATTTAGGTACGGATTTTTTTTAATGTCAGCATCTCAGACAAGCCGAACGGTAGAACAGTAATTGTACAATAAAATTTAAGGACGCGGGTGGCCTAGTTTGACATAATGCTCGAGTATCTGACTGGCAGGACCGAGGACAAAAAAACACGAAAATTTTGATAGCCGGTTTCGAGACTAGGCTTGTACCCAGAAATTCCTTAACACAAAGCAGTCAAGTGTCCTGTTATTGTTTATAAAATTCATAAGACTGTCACAATAAATAAGATATTTAATTGCGCGATTTCAGGTTTCCGCCGCGGAGTAAATGACATACTCGCTCTTCTGTGACGTTACACAGCGTAGACGGGTAGTTAGTTACCGACGTTTCGTGACAACTTTTCGATCCCATTTTTAGAATGCTTGATGCTTGAAGATGCGGCCGATAGGTTGTCCCGAAACGTCGGTAACCACAAATCTAAGCTCCGTAACTTGCCAGAAGAGCGAAAATCTCAAGAAAGCTCATTACCCTTTTAAGGCCTAGCGGTAACTTTACGTACTACCAGGTTTAACATTAAAAAATTCTACGTGGTGCCCACATTGCGTTTATGTGTTTTGTACGGATCTCAGAACAAACAGCAACTTTTGCCTTATAAAACATTAAGAGACTGGTTTTTATAACCGAAGTGGAGAGTGTTTACAGCGCGGTACGCACTGAGTCCTTATATAAAACAGATACGCTTCGTCTTTAAAGGGTTACTTAACAATGTTATATTTTAAGAGAAACCACTTAGGCCCTACGTAAAGGGTCCTTGCGTGATTTCAGGCTTCCGCTGCGATGTAGGTGAGACCTGCACTCTTCTGCGATATTACGCAGCGTCGAGTGGTAATCATTTACCGACGTTTCGGGACAACCTATCGGTCCCATCTTCAAGTCTTTTTGGACTTCTTGACACTTGAAGATGGGACCAATAGGTTGTCCCGAAACGTCGGTACAAAGCTACCACTTAACGCTGCGTAATATCGCAGAACAGCGCAGATCTCAGCACAGTCCTTTCTTCGGAAGCTAACAGTTCCTCAGCTGGTCGAGAAATTCTCGGCATTTTATGGAACGTCAAGGTTCGTCACCTTAAAGAGCCAAGTCTTGTGCGATGTTATGCTGTGTCACTGGGTAAACAGTTCCGGACGTTTCGAACGATCCTAATGCCTTGATCTTCAGGGTCACGCGGTCCAATAAGATCTCCCGCGCGGCCCCCTCCATTCGGACCGCCCGACTTATCCAACGACAAACCGCTAACCACCCGAACGCTTTTAAACTTCAGCAACACTGCTGTGAGAACCTCATATAACGTGTTCATCACCGTGTTCACAATAGTCCGCCAGTAGTCTCTATCCTAAGCCAGATAACTCCAATCCATACCGTCCGATTCTCCAATAGTATTTCCTTCACATCTATAAGACTAACGTTTCCCCGCACACGCCATGAAAGCATATAGCGGAGTAATCGTATGGCTCCACTCATTCTTAACCTCGGCACCAGACTGAAGTGAGTGGTTAACTTAACACCTCCGGCCGCTTTACACCCGGGACAGAACCCCGATACCCACTGAAAGGGAAGCTTCATGTGCCCCAGAGGCGCTATGGACATTTGGAGAAGACGAAAATTATTTGCCCTACCGGGATTCGAACCCCAGACCATCCAGTCCGTAGCCCAGTTTCTATACGGAATACGCTACCCCAGCTCACTCTTTCACATCCATTCAAGTATCAGTTCAACATAAGGCAATATGGGCAGTGACCTTTGAACACGATGTTTGTAACAAGTCCTAGTGTTTTAACCTTTTAAAGCCTAGCGGTAACTTTACGTACTACCAGGTTTAACATTAAAAAATTCTACGTGGTGCCCACATTGCGTTTATGTGTTTTGTACGGATCTCAGAACAAACAGCAACTTTTGCCTTATAAAACATTAAGAGATCGGTTTTTATAACCGAAGTGGAGAGTGTTTACAGCGCGGTACGCACTGAGTCCTTATATAAAACAGATACGCTTCGTCTTTAAGTGGTTAAACGACCCACAACCATGCCTCGAACAGTTAGATATGGTAACTACAGCCAACAAATGCACACAAGTTTATGACAATATATTATGAACGTTTTAATACCTGCGACATGTTTCGGCCACTCATGTGGCGTGGCCGAAACATGTCGCAGGTACTCCTATTACTATTCTTATAATTATTTTCACAAACTTGTGTTCGCTTGTTGGTTTTAGTTACCATATCTAAAGGTTCTGGTGTTTTCGCAGGTATGCAGCTGAGGATTCGTTTCTTCTTGGTTATGAAACAGTGCTATATCCCAGAAGAAGGGAATCCTCAATGTTCACTACATTATAACTAACTAACTAACTAACTAACTAACTAACTAACTAACTAACTAAGTAACTAACTCCATGGAGCAGAGGCCTTCTTGAGAAGCTAACAGTTTCTCAGCTAGTCAAGAAATTCCCCACATTTTATGGAACCCGAAGGTTCATTACCGCATTCACAAGAGCCCGCCACCTGCCCCTATCCAGAGACAGCTCAATCCAGTTCATGCCCCCCATCCCACTTCCCGAAGATCCGTCTTAATATTATCCTCCCATATACGCCTGGGTATCCCAAATGGTCGCCTTCCCTCGGGTCTCCCCACAAAAATCTGGTATGCACCTGTCTCCTCCGCCATACGTGCCACATGCCCCGCCCATCTCATTCTTCTCGATTTGATTACCCGAATAATATTTGGCGATGAGTACACGTCATTAAGTTCCTCGTTATGTAGTCTTCTCCACTCCCCTGTCGCCTCGTCCCTCTTAGGCCCAAATATCCTCCTCAGCACCCTATTCTCGAACACCCTCAGTCTTTATTCCTCCCTCAGTGTGAGAGACCAAGTTTCACACCCATACAGAACAAGAGGTAAAATTATAGTTCTGTACACCCCGTTCCCTACATTACGACAGCCGTATTTCAGTACTCCGTACAGCTTAACTTTGTGGTGAGAAAGAATATGAGAAAGAAGAGTTCTCTCGGGTGCCTACGAATTCTGGCGGACTGAACTCCACTGCCATCCCTTCAAGCCAGTAAACGCTGTGCCCTACTAACAACAACTAAGAAATAAATCCAGTTTCAAAATTCGGTTAATGTTAACTGTAAGCTTCGACCTTCCTCAGGTACTCCCACAAGATGTCGTTTCCCTACGTTGACAATAAAGGGTGAGTCGTCGTTGACCACGTGTACGTCTTCCGTGCCGGATCCACTCCCGGAACTGGTAGAACATGTTCCGGAATCATCATCATCGTCATCATCAGCGTGAACGGGAGATGCCTGCGTTCGCTGGTCGTTGTGGAATGTCGGTGACGCTGCACATGGGTACAATAAACCGTTCACTGATTACATGTCCCACATGTTAAGGCGCGTTCACACGACTGGTGGCACTTGACAAGTGCGCCAGTAACTTTGGACTGTACAAGCAGCCAAGTGAATGATTGCCAAAATGTTCCCACGACTTTTCTACTTGACAAACATTCACACTCGGTACATCACCAAATAGCCGAGGCTGACACCACGATTGTAGAAATTGTGTCACATTTACCGATAGTCGGTGGGACAAGGACAGCTAGACAATATTTGTACAAGTACACCGTTCCCACGATGTGGCAAGTACCTACAAGTGACAAATGTTTATCAAATATACCAGTCGTGGGAATGCGAGGGTTTAACTGCAAGATGGCAAGCTGTATAAGGTTCACCACGGCATAAATACAGAGGCGCCGGACGAAAACGCCATTTAAAATCACAATATCTGATAAAAGGACGTCTCACCTTATACGTTCCCACCAGATTTCTTCCGAATAACAGTTCATATACAGGCCTAGCCGCACCGATAACCATTTACATACCTACCTCGACCCCACCCTGGACCAGCGGAGATTCACCGTTTTTAAGGCGGTGACTAGTAACTGCCGTTTTCTGGAACGTGACGCCGTGTGGTCCGGTGGATATGTACCGACGTTTCAGAGAAACCTGCTGCCTCAATTATGAGTACGGACTAAAGTTGCTTCTCTGTCATTTTACTGATGGACGAGGACAGAGACGGTTCTCGAAACGTCAGTTTACTGTCCATTCAACTGCCCGATGCGGCTGTTAGCCCGAGAATATTTTGAGTAAAGTTGCTTCCTCTAAAACGTCGGTACATGTCTACCGAACTTCACCACGCCACATCCCAGAGAACAAGCTATCTTCCGTTGAATTCAGGCCACGCCCCCACATCGTACTTCTAAAATGTACATCGTATTAATTGTGTACAGCGGAATCCTTCATAAGAATCTGGAACTCGCTTACCTCGCCGAGAAACTGTTATTTATAGAATCTTGAAGGTGCAGTGCTGTGTTCGTTCACAAGACACAGCAAAAATGAAAATTTGAGTAAGCGAAGTACGTGGCCCAGGTGCACATTCAAAATTTTTCGCTGGTGGTGGGGGCGGGGGGGGGGGGAGGGAGGATGGGTGGTGGCTGACCCTGAGGCTATATAATTTATGTTTGATTTTAAAAATTGTTGTAAAAATCATGTAAGTATAACATAAAACTGTCTGCAACCGCATTTATATACACAAAAATATAACTACAAGTTCCATGACTCAATTACAGCGTCCCGTTTTCTTGTTCTTTTTTTAACTTTATTAAATAATTTTTCAAAATTCTAATGTACTAGTCATCAGACGATTTCAGAGGCTGATTTCGGCCGAACGGGAAATCACGTAAAACTTTTGATATCATAATATCGATATTTTTTTTTTCAAATTTCAGTTTTCAAGGGTTTGGAAGGGGGACTGGAACCCGACAGCCCACCTTGGGTGCGCCCCTGACGTGACCAATTTGAGATCGGGCTTAAGAATACTCTGTTTGGACATGCGCACATCTTGGTGGAATATGTAAGGCCTAGCAATAAAACGTATTTTAGAACCTGACGCAGTGACGAAAGTATGCGTCTGATTGCAAAGACGTCAACACGATGAAGCCTGACACATTTAGAAACCAGACGCTGATTACAGGATTCCTAAATACAAACAAAAAAACACACAGTTTCGCCTGTTTTAATGACACAAAGACCTCATTCACTACCCAGCTATTTATAAAGACGCCGAACGAACGAAAGAACGAACACTAAAAACACGCACCGAATCTTCACCCATTCTGTAACTCGTCCAATCACATTTCAGCGTCTCCACTTTCGTGCTTTTTAAAGCTTCTTTCCAATATAATATGGGAATATTTCGCCGCTATCGGGAATCAAACCCCGATTTCTCGGTCGTCCAGCTCGTAGCCTGGCCATTATACTGAGCTAAAAGCCACCTTACTATATAGGTAATAAGGTCAAATACTGACCCTGTTAATGACATGAAGGCACACAGGAGCAGAGGTATGGCTCCACTTATTCTTAAGACTTCAGCGCTAGAGGGACTTGAGTAGACAAGATGACGCCCCGGCCAGAGGAGATTATCCACCTGAACCACGGCACGGTCCCCTTCCTCTGGTGACCTGATATATTTTCATTATATTTTTTTTTTCAGTGGTGCAACAGCCCCTAATGGGCCAGGGCCTCCTCATTATTGAGGCTTCACGATCACAATCAGACACACACCACACTCGGTAGGACTCCTCTGGACGAGTGATCAGCCGGACGCAGAGACCTCTAACATACAACACTCACAACAGACAGACATCCGGGCCCACGGCAGGATTCGAACCCGCAATCCCAGTAAGCGAGCGGCCGCAGACCCACGCCTTATACCGCACGGCTACAAGGATCGGTTATTACAATTCTAGTTTACACTATTCACGGCCCCAGTTGAGTCTTCAAACACTCTAGAAAGTGCGCTACGTTCTCTGCGTCATTCCTTCTGCCGATGACGCCCCTTCTCTCCAAAGGCTTTATCTGTCAAGACGCTTACATTTACACGCAGTGCACCTCCACAGATTAGTGAATTACCTGTCACCTGCATAGCTGCCTTCCGGCCTGAAGAATATATGTACCTATCCGTAGCAAACTGCTACACAAAACGTTCAAAGTGACTGCTTTCTGCGTGTATAACCGAACTCCTGATGCATACTTAATTACTATAAGGCAGTTCAGTCACACACACAACTAACTTTTCAATTTGTTCTGCCTGTTGGGCATTAACGGATTTTATATTCTACATTCCGTGAATATATTTTAAAAATTTTATTCTGAACCTATGATAAATCGTGTGCATTTGTTGGTTAACCTTTTAAAGCCTAGCGGTAACTTTACATACGACCAGGTTTAACGTTAAAAAATTCTACGTGGTGCCCACATTGCGTTTATGTGTTTTGTACGGATTTCAGAACAAACAGCAACTTTTGCCTTATAAAACATTAAGAGATTGGTTTTTATAACCGAAGTGGAGAGTGTTTACTGCGCGGTACGCACTGAGTCCTTATATAAAACAGATACGCTTCCTCTTTAAAGGGTTAAAAAATCCTACGTGGTGCCCACATTGCGTTTATGTGTTTTGTACGGATCTCAGAACAAACAGAAACTTTTGCCTTATAAAACATTAAGAGATTGGTTTTTATAACCGAAGTGGAGAGTGTTTACAGCGCGGTACGCACTGAGTCCTTATATGAAACAGACACACTTCGTCTTTAAAGGGTTAATATAACAGAAATTAAAGTATAATAAATGGAATGAAAAATAAAAACGTTTTTACTGTAAAAATAGTTCTTTTTACAATAATTTTGTGAGAACTGCAACATACGCCAACGGGGACGTTGAATATTATATTTAAAAAATAAATAAAAAGTTGCCTTTGAGTTGTCTTATAATACTCGATTTATAATGACGCAATTGGATGTCGTCCTTGAAAATCGTGACACGTATGCAAGTAAAGATTCACCCTGTAACATGCAATGAACGCCCAGAGTAGAGGTATAGCCCTACTCTTTATTTCACCTCGACGCTAGATGGGGGTTTGTGGTCAACGCCACGCCCCGGCCGCTTTACCCCCGGGAGAAGATACCCGGTACCCATTATATAGAAGGCTGGGTGGGCCCCAGGGCCGGTCTAGACCGGTGCCGAAAATCTCGCCAAGGCCGCAACTCAATCATAGGACCTTCCAGCCCGTGGCGAGTCGCCATACCGACTCAGCTATCCCGACTCACGTCTTCAGAGTGTGGAAAAACATAAAGACGCTGAACTGTTCCGTGTTCCATCAACGTCTGGTTTCAGCTGTCAGTCTAACAGACCAAAGGAAAAGACTGTAAATCCTAAAGCGGTGGGAATTACTTTGCTGCTTCCAGATCCTCTCACAAATTGTGCGAACATTTCTCTTGCAGCGCTGACGAACTGGGGTGTTGGAGCGTGGATACAAACACGGCACACAGATGGATTACTTCGATGCTTTAAATCTGGCACTTCCTTCTCAAGGCTAACAAAAGAGATTTCTTTTGACACCTGAAATGATTTCAAACATAATCCAGGATAGAATCCAATACTTCAAGCAACGAAGTTTATAAAAATGTTCTATACAGGGTGTATAAAAAGTTCGGTTACCCTTGTAACGTAACTGTTGTCGATAATAAGGAGTATGCGAATTAAAAAAAAATCCTGGAAGCCACTTCAAAATTCTAGGCGCCAGAAGGGTGGCATGAGGCGTGTTCCACACACAGGATCCACAAATATTAGACGCCACGACACAAAAGTTGGTCACCCGGACGACACCGTCCCCCGGGGAATCGTGCATTCCCGTCTATACTAGTGCCATTCCGGTTGAAAATTCAACGGGAAAATCCCATACAAACTTTCGCATCTTTACGCCTCCCCTCCCTCCTCTGACGTCCTTTTAAATATAATTGCGCGCGTTATCATAATTTCTTTTCCCCTTGGTTCCTCCCTCTCCTTTACGTTAAACAATCAGTTATGGCGGTGAGTAAACAATCCCTTGGTATTGCGGGTCCCGATCATATGTACAGGGCATTGATAGAATGATAAACAGAAGAAGCAGTCTTTACAGTGTTTACAGACTGCGTACCGATGTGACACTAGCATATTAGGTACAATTAAAACCCGTCCTCACAACTTCAATATAAAATTATTATTTATGATACATAAGGCTACATGTTTCGAAGGTTTCAAAACAACCGCCAAAAAATCCATTTTTAGCGCATACGTTATATAACTTCATGACTCTTAACCTTTTAAAGCCTAGCGGTAACTTTACGTACCGCCAGGTTCAACATTAAAAAATTCTACGTGGTGCCCACATTGCGTTTATGTGTTTTGTACGGATCTCAGAACAAACAGCAACTTTTGCCTTATACATCATTAACTGATTGGGTTTTATAACCGAAGTGGAGAGTGTTTACAGCGCGGTACGCACTGAGTCCTTATATAAAACAGACACGCTTCGTCTTTAAAAGGTTAAACATTGTTTTTACGCTTACAGTACGAAGCTGTATTTTACAGATTCAAAATGTTTTAATTTTATACTCAGACACCGATCAGATTGCGTACATAATGGTTCCACAACTTGTAATGCCATAATGAGATCTCATTGGCAATAATCTTCTTCTATTATATCTTGTACCCAGGCCTGATGATGACCACATAAGTGGCCGAAACATGTAGCCTGTATATCATAAATAATAATTTTATATTGAAGTTGTGAGGACAGCTTTTAATTGTACCTAAGAAGAAAGAGAGTGCCTGAATAAAAACCCGCCCTAATGCACATTTGTCCATCATACACCATAAATGGCTTCCAAAACTTTAGCTCTTTTGTGGGATATAATAATTAGTTCTCCTGTTCTTCATGGAAATAGGGGGTCCCCTTACACTACACGTAAACACTTATTCCAGGCGAACTTTTATAAATGAAGCATTCATTCAAAAAATCACCTTATCGCTGAGACAGGAGAATAAAGAGAAGTAGCGGCACTTTGTACTCACCCTGTACACATATGGGATTAATCAATACCGAGAGTATACGCTGAGATCCGTACTGTGCAGATTCACACAGATAGACGATTATCGAAAAACTTCGTTATTCGAATGGTGAGCAGATACTGCCCGTCTATAGAACGACAGACAAAGGCTGATAAATGATACGTTCGTTCCTCGCGTATTTAACGACGCTTTTCAATAGACCATATTATACAACGACATGTGATAGGATGATAAGTGATTATTAAACCGGGAAGAATGTTGTGGGAAGCGGCCGTGGCCAAATTCGAGGCTCCATCCCGTCACTTCCCTGCCCTATTGCCGCCTAGTCTACCAGAGATACAACACGGTCTACCCTACTACTGAAACCTGGCCGCTGCAGTGAGATACCCGCGACTAACCGTCAAGCACGTACATTTAGTGTTGCGACTATTCATAAGACTAACTTCCACAACACTCATTGCGTCACATCGGAAAACGTTTCATGAACAGGCCTCTGGCGACATACGAGATTCTCAGTGCGTAGAATGTGAAGATTAGCGTCTTCTGAGATGTGGAACCGTGCAGTCTGGTAGACAATGACTGACTTTTCAGAGGAATATACTACTTCCATCTTCAGAGAAGTACCACATATCTCCGAAACGTCGCTAAATTTCTGCCATACTAAAAAGCGTCACAACTCCGAATACTATAGTCATCATGTGGTCAATCGTTTCGGTTAACTGCGTACAGCGTAACTGTGGCTTGTCCAGCTGTACCATATTTTTCCACACTATCTCGTAAACGGCACGATTTTCGGAAAAAAAGTTATTAAATATAAAATGTGTGTTTTGATTTTCTCTGCATCTTTTGTCTGAAACATTTCTCATTCTAAGAAGAATTCATCGAGATATGGTCATAAATGTACAGAGGTCTTCACGTAAAATACGCGTTATTCTTATCAGATTTTAATGAAACGTGAATTTCCCGGAAAAATTTTCGAAAAATACTGAAATATAAAATTTCATTAAAATCCGTCCAGTGAGACCCGCGTTGTTGCATTAAGACAGACAGACAGACAGAGACACACAGACACGACGAAGCTAATGAAACGTGAATTTTCCGGAAAAATTTTCGAAAAATACTGAAATATCAAATTTCATTAAAATCCGTCCAGTGAGACCCGAGTTGTTCCATTAGGACAGACAGACAGACAGACATACAGACACGACGACGCTAACGGTCGCTTTTGGCAATTTTTGCGAAACGTAAATACACGCACGAACGCGTACACACAGAGAATTACATCACAAGCCTAAAAGTACGTCGTGAAAGCGAGATAATCTGGAATCCAGCTTAATTCTTTGGTCTTACAGTCACGCCTTCAAATACAGACCTGTGTGGGAAGACATGTTCACAGGACAGGAAATATGGAGCGGAAAAAAAAAACGCATTAGGAAATAAAGCAAAACACCATCTTCTTGTCACTGCAGGCGGCTTTGACACGTGGTCCCCTCGTAATCACTCTCTGCACCTTTTACAGACAGTAAAGCCTTGTGGATAGATCAATACCTCGTAAAAAAGACAAACATGACACCGTGTGGAAGCGCCACGTCATAAAGATGTACATACGAATGGGACTGCAAGTCCACGCATTTTTGACCTAGGCACTGGGTGCATGTGGCTGGCCGATTTGCCACGAGGAATATCCGCGGGTACCAGATACAGAAAGTAGCCCGGTGGGCCCCAGAGCCCGTCTACAGGCGAGGGTAGAAAAAAAACCTCCCTGCGGAGACTTTAGTCAAATTTCATTTTTGATCAAACCGAACCCCAGTCCTTTTTCTTTAACCCTTTAAAGACGAAGCGTATCTGTTTTATATAAGGACTCAGTGCGTACCGCGCTGTAAACACTCTCCACTTCGGTTACAAAAACCAATCTCTTAATGTTTTATAAGGCAAAAGTTGCTGTTTGTTCTGAGATCCGTACAAAACACATAAAAGCAACGTAAGCACCATATAAAATTTTTTAATGTTAAACCTGGTCATATGTAAAGTTACCGCTAGGCTTTAAAAGTTTAACCTTTTCGTAAACATCACTAATTGACTCGAAATATGTCAGATACGACATGAGCAAGATGAAATTTCGTAACTTAACAGTCTGACCCAAAATTTCGGAGTCGATTGGAAGACCCGGGTTCGAATTTCTGTTGTTACCTACTACCCTGTTTGTGGTTTTACTCGGTCTCTCCATAATAATGCCGATACGGTACACCAAATGAGAACATGCCCACTTCCTTACACCTCCTATCCGATCCACTATCCGCTCGTCAAACCACCCTTCGACATAAGTCTAAATTATATGTCATTAAATATATCATTAAATAAATCGTGAATGAATAAATAAATAAACATAGCAAAGGTCCATTTCTTCCTTCTGAGGGTTTTATGAGAAGTTAGGATGTCCCCTGGATAGGTTACCGGCTTCACCTTCACGGATAAAGAACAGGCACTACGCCTAACACTTCACAGCTGATGATGATGATGATGATGATGATGATGATGACGACGACACAGTAAAGGCAAAATCTTTCCCTATCTGCGCCATGAAGGCATAGGGGGAAGTGGAAGAATAGCGCCACTTATTCATATTCTCGGAACTAGATAAAGGTGAATGGCCAGCTTCACACTCCGGCCGCTTTACCTCCTGGAAAGAACGCCAGTATGCATGGAATAGGTGGCGGAGTGGTGGACCCCAGAGCAGGTCTTGACGTTTCGGAGGACACAAAATATTCGAACCCCGGACCGTCCAGCTCGTAGCCTAGTCAATAAACTGTCTATGAAGTTTTGTAGGAATGGTAACGCACTTACGCTTTACATAAACATCACGTTAGGAAATAAATTGGTCTTTTGTGTTCTTCTACCGTCTAGGATAAATCTGTTACGACGTTTCTGATGATAGTATTGCCGTTACCGGGGGAAAGTGCCCCCGGTACAAATTTAATAGAAAACTGGGAGGGTTCGAGCTTCGGTCTGCACGCTTTGGAGAAGAAATATATCGCCTGTCCTTCCCCGGGATTCGAACTGCGCTTCCTCAGTCGTCCAGCCCTTAATGTTGTCACTGCACCGAATACACCACCCCGGCTCGAAGTAAGTCTAGGGCTATATACATGTCTGCCGAGCAAAGAATGTCTTTAATAAATCTTAGTTACATAATAAATATTTCAGCAAAAAGAATGTAATGGTTATACAGCCTCAAGGCAACTATGAATAATGCTCTGGATTTACGGAATGCAGCAACAAGCATTTCCCCCGCCATCTGCGCTACAAGAAATGAACAGTATTTCGTCTATACTATAGGGAAATACACTCAACTGTCTTAGTTTAACGACTGCAATACAAACACAAGGAATAAAGAAAAAAATTCCAACGAAACAAGAAGTTTTTTCGGTAAGAGTAGAGCCATAAAACGAGAAGAAAGAGTTTTACACAGGACTGTATTCCACAGACCCCATATAATCCCTTCACTCTGCTCGAGTCCCATTTCTTCTGCTACACGCCCAACAAAACATTAATCCTCAATTTTAACCAGAGTCCTGTCGCTCAACTGGTAAAGGATTTCCCTGGTTTTTAAAGACAGCACATTATTCTATCTGAACAATATCGTTGTCACTTTCCTCACGGATCGCTTATCGTATAAACCGTAGCCACTCAGCGGCCCACCCACACGACAAATGACACTGGTCAGATAAAATAATGACTTTACATAAAGAGAAGGTTCATCACCGCGTTCACAGCAGCCCACCACTAGATCATATCCTGAGCCAGACGAATGTTTTCTATGAAGGACATCTTCCAGGTTTTGAATCTGGACCTTCCAGTACGAAAGAAGGAGTACCAACCACTTGACTGAGACGTTTGAGTGCCATATTTCTCTAACACTGATCTCAATATTACAGAGTGTTCCACTTAAAACTGGCCCGTTTGCACAGCGAATAAAGAAAGGATTTTGTTTCATTTAGTTTTTGGTAGGCTAACTGCACACTCTTAAAGAAGACGACGGAAATGAGATTTTGTGAATCAATGCATTTTTGTGCGCGTGTTACCAAAAATCCTTCCTTGATTTCGCCGTGCAAAGTGGAACACCCTGTATATTGTCATATACGCCTTGGTCTAAACACAGATCTCTTCCTTTGAGGTTTCCGACACTTTTCTAAATATTCATATAATTTTCTATCGCATTCATGCATGCTACATGCCCTACTCATCCTCATATTTATCACCCTTATGAGGTATGGTGAGGCGCAAAAAATATGAGGCTCCTTACAACACAAGCATCCTCATTCCCTGTTACTTCCTCCCTCTTATTCCAAATGTCCTCCACAGCCCCCTCACACCATATTCTTCCCTCAATGTGATGTTACGTTCTAAGGTACTTGATTTCTTAATGTTGGACATTTTCAGTACAGTCTGTAACAATAGTGTAATGGAACGTCACTGCCGTTACAAGCCAAGCCTGATGTACCAATTTCGGCAGTGACTGTACACAGCACGCTGTTTATTCCGAAACCAAACCCATTCGCCAAAATTTACTTCATTCAGGTATCAAAACAACATCTATGGTACGTTTTCAGGTTTACACGGGCGCTGTTGTTCAAATTACAGCCGTATTTTGGGTTTTTACACCGCGTAGTGTATTTGCTTTGTTCCGACGTTTCGAAAGAACGCACAAACTCTATCTTAAGGGTGAACGAATTTGGTTCAGGCCGATGCTGAAGTGCTGTAAGTATCCACCCGAACTTGAATCCACCAGTCATTCTCAAAACTGAGGTATTTTTACATCGAAACGTCGCAATAAGACACACTTGACGGTGTAAATACCTAACGACCGTCCATCACTTGACTAGCTCAGATATTAACCCTTTCAAGACGTAGCGTATCTGTTTTATATAAGGACTCAGCGCGTACCGCGCTGTAAACACTCTCCACTTCGGTTATAAAAACCAGTCTCTTGATGTGTTATAAGGCAAAAGTTGCTGTTTGTTCTGAGATCCGTACAAAACACATAAACGCAATGTGGGCACCACGTAGAATTTTTTAATCTTAAACCTGATGGTATGTAAAGTTACCGCTAGGCTTTAAAAGGTTAAATACGAAACCATTCGGAAACATATACACGGTACAAATACAGCCACGCCATCTGCAGTCTATTAGAGCATTACGACACTAAAATATGAATTGAGTGAAATGATTTCGAAAACGTTAAACTCAGGTAAATGTAAACTGTCACAAACACAGTACCTAAGCCATACCACGGCGCAGGCAACAAGCAAGACATAACATGCAAATTTATTATAAATTAAATTTTAAAATAATAATAAGCACACATACATAGAGTTTTCATCATATGACGCTGCGTAAGGACTAACATAGTCCTCGCTTCTACAAGGACGATCACAGCGTCATAGTTTGTAGACAGCACAGTAAAGACGGACTATTCGCTCATGGCTAATCTGATTACCGCTTGATTTTTCCGTCAACTTTAAACTTCAATGGACGAGATCTGAGACTTTAACAGAGGTGACAATTCAGATTAGATTTTCTGAGTTAAGACAGCGTGTTGTCCGGTTATCGTCGTTTCGGAAGAACCTGCTGTCTCCACATCCATGGTAAAATGGTCAGCTTGAAGTTGAAGCAGCCAGGTTCCTATAAATTCTACTAACACTTTGTCACAGCCCCGAAGAAGCCATCTGCCATATTCCAGAAGATTTTAACCTTTTAAAGCCTAGCGGTTATATTACGTACCACCAGGATCAATATCCAAAAATTCTATATGGTGCTCACGTTGCGTTCATGTGTTTTGAATAGATCTCCGAACAAACAGCGACTTTTACCTTATACAACATTAACAGATTAATTTTGTATAACCGAGGTGCAGAGTGTTTAGAGTGCGGTACGCACTGAGTCCTTATATAAAACAGATACGTTTCGTTTTTAACCCTTTAAAGACGAAGCGTATCTGTTTTATATAAGGACTCAGTGCGTACCGCGCTGCAAACACTCCACTTCGGTTACAAAAATCAGTCTCTTGATGTTTTATAAGGCAAAAGTTGCTGTTTGTTCTGAGATCCGTACAAAACACATAAACTCAATGTGGGCACCACGTAGAATTTTTTAATGTTAAACCTGGTAGTGTGTAAAGTTACCGCTAGGCTGTAAAAGGTTAAAGGGTTAATCTGCATCATCGCTCCTGTAAGAACCTCAAATCTCGCAAGGCGTTTTTTATTTACTAGTGCGTTACCGTCCGATCATGCATGGAGCTACCTAGAGAGTCTGTGGAGGCCAGGATCCAGCGGGAGTTGCTCGCAGAAGTTCCACCTGAAAGCGGGCGACCACAGCTGCCGTACTCTGGTGGTAGTGATGGCGGTGGTGGAGGGTACTCCAAAACTATATTCACACTCGAATTACTCGACAGAAGACCTGCTTCCCCCACACTCTGTGCCTGTTGTCTGTCTGTCCTCGATGCTGCTACTGTATTAGATTTCGGTCTTTTATCCTTGCTACCAGTATCTCGGAGATGAATTATACGAGGGCGTTTACGTGGGATGTTATCATCACTTGGAAATCCCTTCAAAGTGATCTGTGGCTGATCTAAAGTATCACTCCGTAGGGAAGCAGCACCTATACCCTCATCGTCACTATCATCGTGGTGATCCAGAACATCCTTTGCAGATGATGAGCTCTGCAAATTTGATGGGTCACTTCCGGTATTGCTGGCGGACAGCTCTGACCGATACGTCTGCTCACTCGATGACGTATTTTCACTTACAATAAACTGTGTCCCATCTGACAGGGAAAGGTCACTTACACCACCATGTGTCCCATCACCAACGCACTTCCGCACGTCTTGTGTCTTCGAATCCAAAGGAGACAAAGCTTCTGTATTCAGTGTCGAAACAACAGAGTTATTACGCACTAAAGAAGAGATATTTTTAGTGGACGGTGATTTACGGATCTCGTGCACACCCCTTTCTCTTTCTGTCACTACACGTTTCGTTTTAACGTCAGAATTATCCGGTTCTTTCGTTCTTCCAGATATAAATTCGTTTCGGTTTGGCCTAGTGACATGTTTCACCGATTTTGCGTCTGTATGCTGTTTCAGTTCTTTGTCCGCCGAAGACACAACATTACCGGCTACAACGTCAGCACTAAATCGATTTTGCAGACGGGCAATTGTCTCCCCAACACTGCTGACACTAGAATCAGAAGAGTCCCTCGATATCCCTGCCTCGGTAATTCGATTTAAATCACCACGTAGTCGATGGCGAACTGGTGGCGCTGTGCGTCTCTGCTCCTCCTGCTGCCTCTCCAGAATAGCAACCGCCGCTGCCACTGTGACGCCGGCACCACGTTCCTTCCCGCTGCTGCTACCACCACGTCCTATCTCCCGCATCACTAAAAACAACCTCCACTTCTACCACACCAGACACACAAGCACGGAGACTGTTTCGGAATGGATTGATCTACACGACACTGAATGAATATAAAATCTTCTGTGACCACCAGCACTTAACAGCTATGCCAAAAAAAAAAAAGTCTTGCATGCTAAGAGCCACAGAAATTTTGAATTCACTCATCTGTACGTAATATTAGATACGAAACCTCGATTACCATCACACGTGAATCCTCATGTGAAATGCTTTTATCACTGCCAGCTCAAGCAATGAAATGTTAATTCTCTCTAGTACCAATTGGACAAATGCCAAGGCGCAAAGTCTATTTCTGTTAGCTTCGCACATCACAAAAATACGTTGACGCTATTGCTTCAAATTGGAGGAATGAAGCTGAAGATCCTACAACAAGGGCCCTCCCTACTATGCCACAATCAGATATAGGGCCTATTGAACGCCGATTTATTCCTTCATAAGAATTTATCTTGCTTGCAAACACAATTCTGAATTATTTTTGATGGAGGGGACGCTTAAAGAGTCCTACTGATTGAATGATTTAAATATCGCGAATTTTGTTTGCAACTAGCACACGTCATAATATGTACAGATTAATGCTGAGATTTGCCAAACGTATAAACGGAAGTCTACTGTTGTGAGCCAAGTGACTATAGCTGCCAGTTCTGCAGCGGTCTATGCATATAAATGCAAATTGGCATAAAGGAAGCTTTTTTTCCGAAAACGAAAATCAAACAGTTTAAAAGAAAACAGGTTAAGGCCCTTTTCACGTTACAAGACACACATACAAGGATTTCTTCTACTAATATCAGAATGTAAAAACATTTATAATAGTGAAGAAAACAAACGTTTATAAAACAGAAATAAATATGCAGAGATTCTGCAACGTTCGAATCAAAATGTGCCTTTAATCTCACAACCTAACGCCTGCTTTGAACTGTGGGATTTTAGTATAAACAACATTTGTTTTCGTGTAACTTTATATCGATGGCAATTCAAAAGATGCCATGGAAGGGTTAAAACATGCGCATTCACTGTTTTAAAAATAACAACAATAACAATATTCAAGGGTGCGCGATTTTCCAAAAATCCAGTGGCTATCTCAAAATTCTAGGCGCCAGAAGGATGGCAGGAAACAAGCTCCATACCGAGGACTCAAAAACATTAGGCACCACCGTACAAAATTTAGTCGCCATGGCGATCTGGCGCCTGAGATTTGTGCACACCTAACGATATTATTAACAGTGCTCATCACTTGTGTGCCAGACTGACACAAGCGTGTTAACGCCTGTGTATCTGAAACAGCACAGCCGGCCGGTATGCACAGGATACGGTGGCCATCAACGTATCAGTAAACGTGTCCCTTCGATATAGCAACTTAAAAAAATAACAGATACCAAGACAAGCAATGTACGCATACCGTTAACACTAAGGCGCGTTCGCGTAACTGTTGTTGCCGTGGATAAGCAGTAAGTATTACATATTATAAGTGTGTGGCTGTAGCCTTAGTTATCCGGCATGCAAAGCGCATGCGCCGTATTGTATTGTCATCTGTGGCCTGTCTGGCTGTACTATATTTTTCCACATTATTTCACAAACGGTACGATTTTCGGGGGGGGGGGGGGGTTATGAACGTAAAATGTGTGTTTTGATTTTCTCTACAACTTTTGTCTGAAACATTTCTCATTCTAAGAAGAATTCAGCGAGATATTACCATAAACGTACACAGGTCTTCATGCAAAGTACCCGTTATTCTTGTCAGATTCTAATGAAACTTGAATTTTACTGACAGTGTTTTTAAAAGTATTCAAATATCAAATTTCATGAAAATCCGTCCAGTGGAAGCAGAGCTGCCCCATGCGGACGGACACACAGACATGACGAGGCTGTCACCTTTTGCAATTTTGCGAAAGCGCCTAAAATCTGCTTAAGAACGCTAAACCACAAGCAATGGCCCCTTAATATTAATAATATAAACTGCCGCAGTTAGCGTAATTAGGCCTATGCAACGAAGAGCCAGTGGGGCGTCTCCCCCTGAACTGCCGATACAGAAGTCCCTTGCATTCCTAGTCAGTAAACCCGAATCTGTAGGTTAATACACAAATCGTAACAAAATTGCACTATCCATAGAGTGGTGCTGCTTCTAACATCACATTTAGCAGTCCCATATTACATTCTAATCTCAATACGAAGTGCCCGCACTGTAAATACACACTACTGCACACCGATATTTAATATGATGCAAACAGACGTGGAGTGGCTTCAATTGGTAGGATGAAGGCCACTGCTTGACAAAAGGCACAATTTATACCACAAGCCTGTTTCGAGATCCTGGTGCCAATAGAGACGTTAATTCTTTAACCCGCTGCAGGATGCCGCTGATGGTAACCGGATGACGTTGCTTTAGGTGGTACACTGACGCCGACTGCAGACTGGTGAATCTACACACTAAAGACGGCTAAATTTAGCCCCACGGGTTCCCGACATAATGCGAGAAAGCGAGAGACTAACGGATTCTTTTTTACCACGGATTACGACGTCCCACTTTTTACTAGCAAAGATGTATTTTTACATTCAGCTCCCTCTGTCCTCGTCACATACGCACAAAATTATTCGTGACACATTTAGATTTAACGAGTAATTTAACCCTTTAAAGACGAAATGTGTCTCTTTTATATAAGGACTTAGTGAGTACCGCGCGGTAAACACTCTTCGCTTCGGCTGTACAAAACCAATCTGTTAATGTTTTGTAAACCAGAAATCGCTGTTTGTTCTGAAATCCATACAAAACATAAACGCAATGTGGGCAACATTTAAAATTTTTTCATGTTAAACCTGGGCGTACGTAAAGTTACCGCTAGGTTTTAAAAGGTGATGCCAATTTTAGAATTATCTACTTAAATATATACACATTCGTCCCTGTGTTCGATTAATCATAACGCCATGGAGACACATGTATATGGGTCACGGAGAGATCCATTCGTTCTCAACATCGGCACTACTATAGTCTTTTGTTTATGTAGCGCAACAGCCCCCCCCCCCCTCCCAGTGGGCCAGGGCCACCTCAGTATCGAGGCTTCACGATGACACTCAGACACACCACACTCGGTAGGACTCCTCTGGACGAGTGATCAGCCCGATGCAGAGATATCTATCTGACAAAACACAACACTCACAAGAGACACCCACGCCGTTGGCTGGATTCGAACCCACAATACCAGCACACGAGCGTCCGGAGACCCACGCGTTAGACCGCGCGGACACTGGGGTCGGCCAGCACTGCTACAGCTACACGCATTTACTGACAGCTTGTTAAACGATGCCGTCAGTAGCGTCGAATAGTAGAATGAACACACACTGACTAATTAGAAAGAACCTGGATGTCAGCTGTCGTGGTCTGGTTTAAGGTACTGCCTGTAAATTTGCCTGGAAAAACTTCAGTTAGAATACCTGATGTTCCGGGCTAGAGTCAAACCCGGCACCTCCCGAGTAAAGTTCCGACGCATTACTGCTGGAGCCGAGTTAATTCCGTACACCAGCAATACATGGAGCCTCACGATCCGGCGAATTTTCCCCGCGGTACCAGAACCGGCCTGGACGTGGAGGTGAATACAAAAATTCCTTCTGTTGCCAGAAACGAATGATGGGTTTAACTAACCCGCAGCCAGCCACTTTGCTGTCTCAGCCAATTTACATAAAAGCTGGCCCCAGTTTATGCAGTGTACAGCACTACTGAGCAGACATCCGATGCATCGCAGCATGCAAGTTATTTCTGCAAAGCATGTAGCATGGACAGGACCTATGGGAACTAACTCCATGGAGCAGAGGCCTTCTTGAGAAGCTAACAGTTTCTCAGCTAGTCAAGGAATTCCCCGCATTCTATGGAACCCGGAGGTTCATTACCGCATTCACAAGAGCCCGCCACCTATCCCTATCCTGAGCCAGCTCAATCCAGTCCATGCCCACCCATCCCACTTCTTGAAGATCCATTTTAATATTATCTTCCCATCTACGCCTGGGTCTCTCAAGTGGTCGCCTTCCCTCAGGTCTCCCCGCCAAAATCCTGTATGCGCCTCTCTTTTCCCCCATACGTGCCACATGCCTCACCCATCTCATTCTTCTCGATTTGATTACTCGAATAATATTTGGTGATGAGTACAGGTCATTAAGTTCCTCGTTATGTAGTCTTCTCCACTCCCCGGTCGCCTCGTTCCTCATGCATAACAAATTTTAGTCGAAAAATATTAAGGGAAGATAGGCCGTGGAACCATGCAAATAGTGGCTTGTAACTGGCAGTTGGTTTTAAACTCGGCATATTGCGCTCCCTGAAGATGGCAGGCTTGTAACGAAATATGCCTGAGCTACGTGTTTAACAATCACATGTAACTAATAACGTGCACTTAGGTGGCACAATAAATTGCTTAACGCATGGGACGTATTTTGGGGCTGTCCATTCTCCCGTACTAATTTTATCGTCCGACATCGACGGAGCAAAACTTAGTGAGCTTCGTTAGAAACAAAACAAGGCAACTGTTTAAACAAATAAACAAGCGTCAATCTATGTGCGTAGGGGCACGAACAAAAGGAAGCTCGCCAAATGCAGTGCAGGCTAAACGCCACACGGGTGAGTGGGGGGGCCTCAATTCAGTATCATGATCCAATGAATTTTAATTTTATTTTGTCCAGGAAAACTACAAACAAGAGGGAAGGCGTGCAGTTTTGCGCGAGTTGGCTAACAAATGGTGGAAAGTTCGGAAATAACTCTGACACAAACGACACACAAACCAAGAACACTTTAAACAATCACGTTCGTGACATTCTTACAATCAGTACATCTATCAACCCACACACTTAATAAAACAAATTCCAAAGCAAGTATAAAACTGCCACATGTTTCGGCACCGGGGTGCCATCTTCAGGGAGTTATTCAGAACAAAGGAATACAAGATCACCAGCTAATCTAGGTATTGTGTCTCCCTCATTAACCCTTTAAAGACGAAGCGTATCTGTTTTATATAAGGACTCAGTGCGTACCGCGCTGTAAACACTCTCCACTTCGGTTATAAAAACCAGTCTCTTAATGTTTTATAAGGCAAAAGTTGCTGTTTGTTCTGAGATCCGTACAAAACACATAAACGCAATGTGGGCACCACGTAGAGTTTTTTAATGTTAAACCTGGTGGTATGTAAAGTTACCGCTAGGCTTTAAAAGGTTAAAGTGAACAAAACATTAAAATAGTAAAATATAAGGTAAAGCAGTCCCATTACAGGCCTGGACAGGCCCACAGGGTTCCAGGAGGTTGAGGCTCCCAGATTTCTAGACAATCGGCACATGAAGGTGGTAAGGTTGTCAGCTCTACAAACCGGCCGCCTTTACCCACCAGGAAATATTCTTGGTACTCATTTCTGTTAGAGGCTGAGTCGACCCCAGGGCCATAGTGCGACCGACAGGATTATGCCAATGAAGAAATGCACTGACACCATCGGGAATCGAACCCGCGACCTTCCGGTTTGTAGCGCAGTGCCTCAACCAACTGCGCCACCGCCTGCCCCCAGTCATAAAATATACAAAGTTAATACTCATAAAATTACAATACTGTAAACTGGAAATTTCTATCTCGAACGCCTCACTTTAAAAAATTTAAAGTTACTACACTGTGATTTTATAATTAATTACTTTGTATATTTTAGAATGTTAATATTTTAATCATTTTAAGAAGGGAGACACAGTACCTAGATTAGCTGAACGCCATGTACTCCTTTGTTCTAAGTAACTCCCTGAAGATGGCACTTCCATGCTGAAACATGTAGCAGCTTTATACTTGCTTCTGAATGATTTTTATTAAGTGCGTCAATTGGTTGATGTATTGATTGTAAGAATACGCACGGTGTGAACAACTACAAAACATCGTAATTCTGTTACAGTGTCGCAATTTACCCAACAATACTTATGGGCTCGTGTTTCAGAGAATCTACAATGACAGACGTACTCTTTCCTACGAGATACGAACTGTACTTTTTGTTAAATCGCTTACAAGAAGTTCGCCCTTCAAAGCAACTGGGCACACCGCTATGACAGGTGCTGCCATAATAGAGTACCGTCTTACCCCCAGTTACACATAAATGTCACTGAAACAACCTCTTCTGCAGTTAATGACTACACTAAGGGCTGGACAAATGCGGAATCTTAGATGGATTCCCAGCACGGTAAGAAGATTTTTTTCACTTCTCCGAAACGTCCAGACCGGCCCTGAGGTCTACCCTGCCTCCTCAATCGGTACCGGAGGTTCGTTCCTCAGGATAAAACGGCCGGGACGTAAAGCGGACAATTCACCCACATGCAATGCCAAAGGTACGGAGTGGAGTTACACCCCCATTCCCCCACACGTCTTCATGGCGTGGTGGTTACAAACTCTTACGGCCCACATGCTCTTTTAAGTATTCTGTGTGGATCTCAGAACAAACAGCGATTATTTCCCTATACAGCATTAACTGACTGGTTTTTATAACCGAGACGGAGTGTGTTTACTGCGCGGTACGAACTGAATCTTTAAATATAATTCTACGTTCTGCCCACACAGTGTATTTATGTGTTTTGTGTGGATCTCAGAACAAACAGCGATTATTTCCCTATACAGCATTAACTGACTGGTTTTTATAACCGAGACGGAGTGTGTTTACTGCGCGGTACGGACTGAGTCTTTAAATATAATTCTACGTTCTGCCCACACAGTGTATTTATGTGTTTTGTGTGGATCTCAGAACAAACAGCGATTATTTCCCTATACAGCATTAACTGACTGGTTTTTATAACCGAGACGGAGTGTGTTTACTGCACGGTACGGACTGAGTCTTTAAATATAATTCTACGTTCTGCCCACACAGTGTATTTATGTGTTTTGTGTGGATCTCAGAACAAATAGCGATTATTTCCCTATACAGCATTAACTGACTGGTTTTTATAACCGTGACTGTGTTTACTGCGCGGTACGAATTGAATCTTCAGATATAATTCGAGTTAATTTTAGTTTCTAAAGGGTTAAACACAGGAAACATTTAATCTTTTATTACTGATCTAAAAACCAGAATCATACCAACAGCAAAAAATGCGGTTTATGGGGCGTACAGCGGTTTGTATAAAATGGGACCATAAACGAAATGAGAAAATAATGGAAAAACTCAAAGACAGAACCTGTGCTAGGATATATGGGCAAACAATGACAGACCAGGAGAGATCATGTCAACAGCATGGACAAAAAAGGATCCCAAAACAAATTCTGTAGTACGCGCCTCGCAGCAGAAGATCTATACGGCGTCCGGAAAAAAGATGGCTCCAGACCGTAACAGACAGCATTATCTAACACATGTTTGGAAGATGCTGATACTGACAATTACCGATTTAAATAGGTTTCTACAAATTGCAACACAAAAGTTGCAGACGTTAGTAGGAAATCTAAATTTTACACAGCCTACCTTACGCGTTTAAAAAGCCAAAACTACCCATTCATTCGATATACGTTACACACATCACCATTATTTTTACAGAATATCACCTTTATGAATAATAAGGTCAAAAGTTTGCAATGGCTGACGTACTCTATAACGAATAATTCATAACACTACTAGAGTCGGGTTTCCTGCACCCTCAGCCACAAAAGAAATGCACAGTGCACACAACGTTATCACGTGACAAGATTGCCATGTCCACTTAGTTTCACTCCATCCCACGCTACTGTACACGTCTGCACACTCGACAGACACCATCCACAGTATCCCGCCTGCCTTTCTCCTGCTCCTGATGAACACATCCGCTTGTATACCACAAATATGCTTCACTACGATGTATGGAATTCTAAGATGTTCAAACGAACAAGGACACACGTCATTTACATGCCTTCTGTAATATAACGGCATGCACCGTGACGTACCATGCACATGGAAGCAGCAAGATCCCCAAAATTATACAGAATTACATTTCGTAACATCCCAGAAGACGCCAATCATCGCAGTCATTGCCATAAATCAAATCTCACACAAACAGGATTTTGGACCACATGACAAGCGACGGTTGACAGCGATGTTGGTCAAATTAAGAGGTTATTCCTGATAATCAGACGGACAGACAATGGTTGAACTAATTCACGTGGAACCTACTTAATTCCTAGGGTGTTCAAAACTTAACACAAAATGTGTTAGATTTGGGGGCTGTCTGAAAACCTGCTATCTAACGGCACAAAGATTAAAAAAATTAATTTCATTCTGTAGTCTGTCTTACGACAAGTCCATAGCCTCTTCCAAAGCGAGTTCTTCACAGAGTGCGATCTAGTGCTTCCTCTTTCAATTTAAAGTATTCTCTCGCTTCGTTAAGGCCATCCGGTAGCTTACGTCTTCTTCTTCGTCTTTTCGCCACTTCTTCTTTCTATCTCTCCTTTAATAACGTGTTTTATAGTGCAGTTTCCACGCAAGATGTGACCAACCCAGTTAGCCTTCCTTCCTTCTTTTTACTGTATGTAGGATAGTCCCCTCCTCCTTGGCCTCGTGCAATACCTCTCCTTTCACACGATCGGTCCAACTGATCTTCTCCATTCTTTAACAGTGCTACATTTCAAAACTTTTCATGTACTTCTAATCTGCTTTCCGAAGTGTCCAAGTTTCAGTGCCATAGAAAGGTGTACTCCATATTTAGCATGTTACTAGTTTCTTCTTTAAATTTAAGTCCAATTTGATGGTGGAAAGGTTCTTATTCTTGTTGAATGCTTCTATGTCCGTTAGAGTCCTGGATTTAATTTCGCGTGTACATCTTGCATCATTTCCTACCACGGTATCCAAATTTTTTAAATATTCCACATTCTGCGGCTGTTTTTGATCTTTCAAATATGTATTGAGGATGGCTACCTTGAGATTCCCATCACCTTAGTTTTTTCCACATTTAGTTCCATTTCATAGCATCTCCAGACTTCAAATAGTCTGTCAATCATGGCTGTAAGAACGCTACTAAAATATAAGAAATTATAAATTTTACGTCGTTTGATTTACGTAGGAAACTTGGTCTCTCACATCGAAGGAACAACAGAGGCCGAAGGTGTTTAGAAATTGGGCGCTGAGGAAGATGTTTGGGCCCAAGTCGAACAAAACGAATTCTGCAACGAAAACTGCACAATGTTCTGTACCCGCCACTCGGCATTGTCCCGGTGGTCAGATCAAAATGAATAAGGTGCATGGGGCACTGACATGTATGGGGCACTGACACGTATACGGGCGAAAACAATTGAATACAGGGTTTTGGTTCAGACACCTGAAGGAAATAGACCATTTCCACGGCCTAGACGTTGATGCGAGGGTGCTGAATAGATTTTCTTGACTCAGGACAGGGACAGATGGCAGGCTCTTGTGAAAAGGGAAATTAAGCTTCGGGTTCCATAAAATTCGGGGAATTTCTTGACTAGCTGAGAAACTGTTGGGTTCTCAAGAAGGCCACTGTTCCGTGGAGTTAGTAAGATTTAGGTTCCTCACAGTGGCGAATATTCAGATTACGATCTTGTGGGACGTGACGCCGTGTAGTCTGGTGAAAAGCTACCTACGTTTCGGTTGAACGATGCCTTCGCCTTTAACGATATGGACATAACTGGTCGAAACATGTAGCCATACATTTACAATATAATACAATGTAATATAATATAATACCATATAACATAAGGTCTTTTTGACTGATGTCTGTGGATGAATGTTTCAGCTTTTTTAATCTCAGATTCATACTTTTGTATTTTTTATCCATCAGACATAGATAAAAAACATCTATCAGAAATAGATAAAAATACAAAAGTATGAATCTGAAATTAAAAAAGCTGTTACAGATTCATCTACAAACACTAATATAATATAATATAATATAATATAATATAATATAATATAATATAATATAANAATATAATATAATATAATATAATATAATATAATATAATATAATATAATATAATATAACGTAACGTAATATAATATAATGTAATATAAACCCTTTAAAGCCTAGCGGTAACTTTACGTACCACCCGGTTTAACATTAAAAAATTCTACGTGGTGCCCACATTGCGTTTATGTGTTTTGTACGGATCTCAGAACAAACAGCAACTTTTGCCTTATAAAACATTAAGATACTGGTTTTTATAACCGAAGTGGGGAGTGTTTACAGCGCGGTACGCACTGAGTCCTTATATAAAACAGATATGCTTCCTCTTTAAAGGGTTAATACAACGTAATCAGTTCTGTTGATCGTAAGCAGTTTATAACTTATGCAACACAACGGGATTTATACGATAAAAAGCAACAGCAAGAAGGTTTTTGTTGAGATATGTTGTGCACTAAGTGGCATTGGGACATGTTACCTCACCCACTGCTTGGGTTTTCCTTGTATCTTTCCACCAGTGATCCATACTTTCATTCACTCATTCATCTATCCATCCATCTCCCACCGACATAAGTAACACATTACAACACCGCGTTCTACGTGTATAAATTTTACCCTTTCAAGCTACACCCCCCCCCCCATCAGAGTTTCAGGCGCCCTGCTCTCCGCACGCCACTTGTTTCCACCAAGTATACGTCACACGACGCACACAGTACGCGAGAGTTCCGGATCCCATGGTAAAGAAACCCAGATGTGCTGTGGGAAAGTAGCACCTCTTGCACTGAAGATAAGGACACAAAGTGGCCCTAATTCCCAAGCCACATCACAGAACCCAAACAAATCACATTCTCATTGCAATAGTGACACAAGACGCACGTCAACATATTTTCAAAAAACGCGAGTTTTGAAGGTTTTTAAGCGGTGTACGTGAGGATTCCGGTCTTCTGGAATATTACGGTGTTTCATGGGATAATTGAATCCAGACGTTTCGAAACAATGCACCGCCTCTATCTTCAAGGGTTAATACGTCCTGGTTTTCTTCCATTATTTACTGACCCTTAAATTCAGTAATTATTGATGTTTAAAGGCAGCACGTTCCTTCGAAACGTCGGGATCCGACTACTGCCTGACGCAGCGTCACATCCCTGAATAAATGAATCAATTTTTTCACAGTTTTCGGCCGTACCATGGCACCGGATTTACAGTTTTTTTCCCAGGCCAGTGTATGTGTGACTTATGGACAAAGTGGTATGGTGACCGGTTTTTTTTCCCAGTACTTCGTTTGTCCCCTGTCAGTATTATTCCAGCAGTGCTCCATACTCATTCTTTCACCTACCGCCGTCGCCATATCTCAGCAACTGACAGCGCCGTTAAAACACACAAAAATTACTCTCACATTTTTCGACCTTTCAGTATAGGCCAAAGTCCAGCCGTCCGGGACAGCAAAACTCTTCGTAACGTACTGGAGTCAATCTTGAGAAGCTGACAGTCGTTCAACTTCTCGTGAAATTATCTGTCCAACCTTTTTTTTTTAACCCTTTAAAGACGAAGCCTATCTGTCTTATATAAGGACTCAGTGCGTACCGCGCTGTAAACACTCTCCACTTCGGTTATAAAAACCAATCTCTTAATGTTTTATAAGGCAAAAGTTGCTGTTTGTTCTGAGACCCGTACAAAACACATAAACGCAATGTGGGCACCATGTAGAATTTTTTAATGTTAAACCTGGTCGTATGTAAAGTTACCGCTAGGCTTTAAAAGGTTAAAGAGGAAGCGTATCTGTTTTATATAAGGACTCAGTCCGTACCGCGCTGTAAACACTCTCCACCTCGGTTATAAAAACCAGTCTCTTAATGTTTTATAAGGCAAAAGTTGCTGTTTGTTCTGAGATCCGTACAAAACACATAAACGCAATGTGGGCACCACGTAGGATTTTTTAATATTAAACCTGGTGGTACGTAAAGTTACCGCTAGGCTTTAAGAGGTTAAACAGAAGGTTCAGTGCCGTAACCACAAGGGCTCACTACTGGTCCTCCTGCTACAGCAGGTAAATCAAGCCAACACCCTCACAACCCAATCCTTTAAAACCCATTTTTAATATCCGCCCATGTTAAGGTTCCAAAAGGGAAAATCAAGATGGGATTTGGAGTAGGAGGAGGAGGAGGAGGAAGAAGAGAAGGAGGGTGAGGAGGAGGAGGGTGAGGAGGAGGAGGGTGAGGAGGAGGAGACCTACATTTCACCAGAAAATTGGACTTAAATTTAAAGAAGAAACTAGTAAAACGCTACGCTTGGAGTACAGTTCTGTATGGTGGTGATACTTGGACACTTCGGAAAGTAGATCGGAAATACCCGGACAGTTTTGAACTGTGGTCCTGGAGAAGGACGGAGATCAGTTGGACCGAGCGTGTGAGAAATGGAGAAGTGTTCCGTACAGTCAGGAGGAAAGGTACATCCTATATAAGTAAAACGAAGGAAGGCTGTCTGGATTGGTCACACCTGGCGTACGAACTGCTTTCTAAATCACGTTATGGAAGGAAAAATAGAAGGATGGATAGAAGTGACGGGAGAAAGAGGATGTAAGCAGCTACTGCATGAACTTAAGGGGAAAAAAAGAGGATATTGGACATTGAAAGAAAAAGGAGTAGATCGCAATGCATGGAGAACTCGCTTTGGAAGAGGCTACGGGCCCGTCGTAAGACAGACTGCAGAATGCACGACTCCTCCCATCTACGCCTAGATACTCCATGCGGTCTCCTCCGTTCAGGTTTTAAAATCATAACCATGTAGGTAAATTTCATTTCTCCCGTGCAAGCTACATGTCCCGCCCATCTCATTCACCTTGATTTCGTCAACCAAATAATATATGGAGAAGATGACAACACTTGAAGCTCTTCACTATGCAATTTTCTGTATGCACTTCTCACTTCCACCCTCTTAGATGCAAACTGTCTCGTCAGCTCGCCGCCCTTAATTACTCCCCCATCTACAGTCTCCATTAATGTAACAGACCAAGTCTGACACCCATACAAACATGAAACACAATTTTTTGTTATTCACACCGTGCACGTTCGTATAATTAATACACTAACCAACTGATACGCTTAATAAAATACACTCAGAAGTATAAAACACATATAAAACTGCTATATGTTTCGGCCGCCGAAACATGTAGCAGTTTTATATGAGTTTTATACTTCTGAATTTACTTCATTAAGTGCATGAATTGGTTAGTGTATTAACTAACGTAACACTGCAGTTCTAGACACCGTAATCTTACAGTTTGTAACAGCAGACGGCAGAACAAAAGATTCTGAATTCAACGCCAGCAAGCATTGCCTAAATTTAGTCTGTTCTTGAATACAGCTTTTGACTTGTTGCTGTTGCTTGCTAAGTTCCTGATATCGTACCATAATGAACAGCGACTACACCTGGAAGTTATTCACGCGTCTAGCGTTCGAGATATGACGAAGTCACTACGCTGATTCCATACCCAACGGGCCCACTGCTAGCTCGTCTGACTACTTAATCTTAGCGAGCGGGTCTCACGCGATACAACAGAATAAACTGCGTCTCCCATCTATTTTTAGGCGTTCTAAACCAACATTGTTTATATGTACAGCGTCACGGCGTCATCTCTGGGGATAGCCAGACACCATGTTGTACTCCAAAGAAACACGACACAAAAGACACACCATTATATGTACACGAAACAAGTGATTCGCATTCAGCTGCAATTTTTTTTACGAAGAACGTTATTAGTTCAGTGACTTCCTGAGAAGCTGACAGTCGTTCAACTGGTCACGTGTCTTCGACTGCTACACCGCATATTCTCTTCCTATACATGATAAGTGACTCACACTCTGGCTACCATGTTCCTTGTGAATTATGCGATGTGGCCAAAGAAACAATACAGCAACGACTGTTCACTGTGAGGAACGAACTGAGGCTGAAGAAACAGATGATCAGCTTGCTCGTAATACAACACAGCACAAGCAGAGTGCAGCACGCTGACGGATAAAATTAACTGATTATCACTGTGGTGATTGTGAAGATGTGGTGCTGTGACGTATGGTAGAAGTTTATAGGAGTTCTGCAAGACCCTGCTGCGTCCATTTCACAGACGAAGGACTAACTTCTGGGCGAATGGCAGAAGACAGTATTACGTTGATGTTCTCACTTTGCTGTTTAATGCTACGTATCGCAAATTCATTTTCATAAGTCTTATATTCGGTTAGTTCGCATAAACGATCCCCAAAACCCAAATATTATTTTAGGTCGGACTATTACTCGGCACTATCGTCTTGTTTGAATCCGTAATTATTAAAGGAAATCGATAAATAATCGAGTACTGTATTGGAATTTAATTTTGAGGAAGGCGAAAAATCACAAATTGTTTTACTTTTTTCTTTTTTCCGGGCGTTGAACCCTCAGCCATGTGCAAATGCCAGTATTGTACTCCTCGTTAGGTCGGGGTCGGTCGTGGGTCAAATTCAATGACATGCGCATAAAACATCCATTAGCATCACCACAACCATCACCAACATAAGCCAGCACGTGTGTGCCACAGAACACTGCTCTGACAGCTAGCACTGTCGGTTGTTCCATCCAATTTAACAATTTCAATTCTCTCCTGCTTAGGTATTTAAAGCAAAATTATTAGTTAACGCCGCCAAACCTGCTTAAACTGATCTCTATATTAGTGAAAAATTGTTGATTTGCCTGGATTTGTTTAACGCAGACATACCGGGTGTCAAAAAAGTGGCTTTGCCGGAATCATAACCACGTTCCAGGGAAACATTACTTTGTTTACAAATTAGTACTTAAAAATGTTAAATGTACATTGAACATGGTGGAAAAAAAATTCGAAAAATTTTTGTAGCGTCTGTCACTTTCTGCTGTTTGTTCGTTTTAATTAAAGGCGTGTTTCTTGGAACGTGAGTATAATGTTGGTAAAACGACTTACGAGACACTCTGTATATGGTGTCATCTCGTAGGATCATTACAGTATAATAAAACGGAAACAATGCAGGTGTGACTGTTGCCTGATTTAAGGCACTATCGTGACAAATGCCTGGGAGGACTCTGCAAAACGACAGGAAAAAACCCTGGAGATTCGGAATATTAAAACATGCTCGAATCAGGAACACCCGAAAAAAATCAATTAGAAACGTTGGCGTCTGAGATAACTGCTTCCGTCAGTGAAATTCTGATTTCAATTTACAACAATCAGGACTAAGGTAAACTTCACAAACACTGCACGAAATAATCGATCTCAGTTCGGGACGAATGCTTTTTCCTTGCCAGCACCATAACATCATAAAGTTAAATTACTATTTGCTCAACCTAGCACCACGCCATGAAAAGGTACTGGGGAGCGAAAGTATAGAGCCACGCGATGTTAATGTCGGCACACTGGACAGAGATGTTAACATCTAACTGAACATACTGTAGCATCGCGTAAACGTACTGAATTCATACGCCTGAACTAGAGTTATTGTAACTTGATCCGTTTGCGAAACATCACCTCAGGTATGCTGTGAAGATGGAAGCCGTACGCTACTCTGAAACGTCCGCAAGGCGTTACACATCACAGACTTTAAATTTCATCAACACAGATGTAATAACCTAAAATCTCGCAGATGAATTATTTCTTTGGCTTCCCTTTTTCAAAGATTACTCTACACTGTGCTTCGTAAATAGGCGCACAGTTGCCAGCTCACCACATCGTAGCTGTGTCTATGTTACTTACTCAATAAGGCTGTAAAATTCAATGTTGACGCCTGCCGAGGTAAGGAAATATCGCCAGTAGGGTACTACACTTTTCTGTAAGACACACAACACTAATAACGTACCGGTACGACGCCCGGCCAGCAGGTTTGAAAGTCAAGAGTTTACCGGTAAGCGAAATTAACCCTTTAAAGACGAAGCGTATCTGTTTTATATAAGGCTTAACTGCGTACCGCGCTGTAAACATTCTCCACTTCGGTTATAAAAACCAATCTCTTAATGTTTTATAAGGTAAAAGTTGCTGTTTGTTCTGAGATCCGTACAAAACACATACACGCAATGTGGGCACCACGTAGAATTTTTTAATGTTAAACCTGGTGGTGCGTAAAGTTACCTCTAGGCTTTAAAAGGTTAAGAGGTTTGCACGTGGAGAAGCTGAGCACATGTACGAACCGTGGGGAAGTGGGGATCGCCATCGGCCTAACGGGTTGTAACAGAAAACTTAGACTGCGGCATCCAACCGTGAAGAGCCACTACAGTAAAACTTAAATGTCTAGCAACTTCCCCTAGCAGTGAACGTTTCAGCGCGGCACAGTTTGGAAATGACTGGCCTACACGATTCCAATATCTCACATGCAATAACATGTCTGCTACAGCTGACATTTCTCAACAACCCAGCATGCCTCAGAATACCATTCATTCACTTGACTGAAGTAAACTCCAATAAACTCAACAATTTGCACTGAGCGTCTATGCGTGTGGAGAGAGCGCTGTTCTTTTTGGAGAAAGAGAAACAGCTCGCGTGTCAGGGTTCAAAAATGAATCCCAGCGACTAAGTAACCTACTTTCCGTATTGTCAGTTCCACACAATTGTGTGAATGAAGTCAGATCCCTGAACACCATACAATAGCGATAAGAATCCGGGTTGTGATCTGCGTTAGCTAAACAAAGTGACATACGCCAACCCCAGAGATTTCTTTGAGCCTACCTCTTCCTTAGGCAATACGTACAAAGACGCTAGAAAGCTCAAGAACACAATAGAGAGTTCAAAGCACTGTTTAATCCTTTAAAGACGAAGCGTATCTGTTTTATATAAGGACTCAGTGCGTACCGCGCTGTAAACACTCTCCACTTCGGTTATAAAAACCAATCTCTTAATATTTTATAAGGCAAAAATTGCTGTTTGTTCTGAGATCCGTACAAAACACATAAACGCAATGTGGGCACCACGTAGAATTTTTTAATGTTAAACCTGGTCGTATGTAAAGTTACCGCTAGACTTTAAAAGGTTAACAACCAGCGGATCACGTCCCACTGCTAGCACTAGAACTGAGGGCAAGATCTAATGGCTTGAAAAAGATACCACTCATCAGTAGACCTAATTATTGCAACACTGAGCTGTGTAAAGCAATCCCAGTACAGGCCTGTGCAGGCCCTAAGGGTTCCAGGAGGTCGAAACTCCCAGATTTCTAGACAATCGGCACATTAACCCTTTAAATACGGAGCGTATCTGTTTTATATAAGGACTCAGTGCGCACCGCGCTGTAAACACTCTCCACTTCCGTTATAAAAACCAATCTCTTAAGGCAAAAGTTGCTGTTTGTTCTGAGATCCGTACAAAACACATAAACGCAATGCGGGCACCACGTAGAATTTTTGGATGTTACACCTGGTGGTATGTAAAGTTACCGCTAGGCTTTAAAAGGTTAAGGTGGTAAGGTTGTCAGCACTACGCACCGGCTGCGATTACCCCCCAGGAAATATTTCTGGTACTCATTTCTGTTAGAGGCTGAGTCGACCCCAGGGCCATAGTGCGACCGACAGGATTATGCCAATGAAAAAATCCAGTGGCACCATCGGGAATCGAACCCACGCCTTCCGGTTTGTAGGGCAGTGCCTCAACCAACTGTGCCACTTCTGTATGGCTGTAAAAACAGGTTTTGGAATAACGTAAGATTAGTTCCTACTGCCGTTACAATACCTTCTAGTTTTTACAAAATGACAGGTGGCACGCTAGGCGTAGTGTTAAAAATCACTTCTCTATGGAAGAATCGTATTCTAGAGTACACCACGGTCCCTTATGGCCTTCTACTATAACGAAACAACTCCATACAATTAGGTATGGATTACTGACACTGTGCACAGACGTCATAACTGCTATTTGGAAGTGTTTATATTTCACTAGCATGAAGAACAGAACTTTAAGACGTTCCTGAACAACAACGTGTGCATTCCATTTCTTCGCGTGGGTTGCATACGCTTAAAGTAACTGCCTCTAACTTGCTGACATTCGTAAACGAGGCGAATACAGCTCAGAGCAAAAGTTTATCTGCTACGTGGGCTTGTGTGTTGAGTTTATACTTTCTCGTTGTCGAATTCAGTGTGTGTGTGTTGTGTGCGTGTGTGCGTGCGTGTGTGTGTGTGTTTACGTGAAATGTGTGATGCAGTAATTGTCTCTTACTTTAAAAACAACTTAAGGGAAACTGAAAGTTCAGGATTTAAAATGTGTTCTAACATTCGCGGATCAGTAAATTGTGACATGCAGAACGCGATCGGCAGCGGTGAAACTCGTACAGCGTGCAACGCTGTTGCTATTAACCTTTATCCTGCTAATGTGGAATATATGGTGAGCTGCTAATAATGCCAGCACCGCTAATGTGTAATATTTGGTGACCTACATTTGGCAACGCTGAAAGAAGCCTCTTTGTCTCTCTCTCTCTCTCTCTCCCTGCACAATGTCTCAACACTGAATCAATCGTGAAAGACGTCCTGTGTCATATCTGTGTGCACACACGTAACTCGGCTACCAACTAGGCCCTGTAGTTGGTAGGCCCTTAAGGGCCTAGTTGGTAGCCGAGGAAGTGTGTGCACACAGATATGACACAGGACGTCTGTCACGATTGATTCAGTGTTGAGACATTGTGCAGGGAGAGAGAGAGAGAGAGAGAGAGAGAGAGACAACGAGGCTTCTTTCAGCGTTGCCAAATGTAGGTCACCAAATACTTGTATTACACATCAGTGGTGCTACCATTATTAGCAGCTCACTATATATTCCACATTAGCAGGATAAAGGTTAAAAGCAATGCTCGACCATAAAAATCGATAGTCAACACACAACAGCAGATTGAAACTTATAATAAACAAGCTTTGGATGATACTGTCTTACGTACCAGGGCTGTCAAGTCGGAATCGGAAGGAATTTTGGGTGGAGTCGGAGTCGGTAAAAATGTACCGACTCCGACTCCGATCTCGATATAAAATCTTAAATAGATTAGCTACAATAACGATTACACTTACACTTAAATCTAGGTTATAAGTCTAAAAAGTGGCCTGATGATTCACGTGGTGGTGATGAAACGTCTTATAGGTTTACCGTTATTAATACATATGGAGCTTTTATGAAGGAGTAGGAGTTTTTGTGTACCGACTCCACAGCCCTGTTAGGTACTACGACACCGTGCAGTCTGGTAGGTGGACACCAACGTTTCGGAGGAACATACTGTTACCATCTCCTGGGACAACTCTGAAGCAAAGGATAGTACGTTTCTCTGAAATGTTGAACACTGACAAAATATTCGGCGCCATATCCCACAAAACCACAGCAGGAAGCCTATTATTGTGTAGGTCTGCTTTTGTTCGCCAGGATTATACATCACATCACTGATCTACAGGCTATCACATCTGTAGATCTCATATTTACGGCATCATGCTTGTTCATGCATTACAAACATAACGCTTTGAAATTACACACAAGAAAGACAACAAGCAAGCAGGACACTTTCTCCATATAAAATAAACCCGCGTTAATACACTATTAGTTAGCTTCCTATTCAAAAACAGACTGAACGTGCAAATGATTAATAAGATGTGGTAAATCAATTCTTATACGAACCCATGGCACAGTTTCCTGCAGCTGTTGTGAACGCCGACGTTCATCCCTGCCGAAGCGCGCTGGCTTCGGCGGCCGTGGTGGCAGAGCAGGTGCTGTCGTGTCAACTCTACAGTCAGTTGACTTCTGGGTCAACGTTTCTGACACACCACACCGGTGAATTTGGTCCATGCTCGAAGCACGCGCGAAAGTGCAAGGTGGCAGGGAATAACGATGAAAACTGTTCAAGAAGTCATCCTTCTGAGACTCTGGAGACACTTGTTCCTTTCTGTTAGACTCCTTCGGTGTAACTGATCGAAATGCACGATTCACAGCCACAAACTCTTCCCCGAGAGGGACAAAGTGATCACTGGATGAACTGTTCTGGTTTGTTGTACATAAGTTCCCATGGCTCACGCTAACAGATTTCGGGAAATCACGACTACCATTGGTTTCACGGACACTCCCGTTGCCTACACTGTAGGACTTCTTATGCATGACGTTTCTTTTCTGATCGAGTGAAGTCCTTCGCCGAGAGCAGTCCTCTGATTGAACCGAGTGGTTTTGATACGGATGTGCGGGATTCTGCGGGTGAGGATGAATTTGAAGATTATTTGGAAGATAAAAGTTGGTTTTATCCGTTGAAAGAGAATGGAAAAACATATCTGGTGTTTCGAAGTGACGTCCGTAATCGCCTTCAAAAGACACTGTCTGCGGGTTAATGGCAGAGTCCGAATGACGGTAATCCAGTCCATGCTGGGAAGACAGAGCGAACGCCTGAGTCCAACTGACGTTTGGTAAAGGTGAGCCATACGGGGCTGCCCATGTATAACGTGGCGTAGGACACACCCACGGACGAAGTACTTCGGACGAAGGCGGTGCGCTGGGCGCAACCGAAGGCTGTGACGCGCTGCCCCATGCAGTGACTGATACTGGTCCAGATTCAACACCTGCCTTGTGGTGAGGCGGAGGCGTACTTCCCTGTCTTTCTACAACCACATCCCAGCCACTGCCGGAAACCGGTCGGGAATTACCGATACTTGATTTCCGGCGTCGGGGCGCAGGGGGTGACGGAGTAGGACGCAATCTTAAGAGGAACGTCACTTCCTCCTCCTCTTCGTCGCCTGAGTTCATTCTAACAGCAAAGTCACAGTATTTCCTTAATTATTGTTTTTCAATTACATCTGGTTCATTTCCTGTCCTGTAATCACTTCACTGACCACAATTTGCATTGTTCATTCAAGTATTTGACTATAAATTCGCAACAAACTGCTATTTCGGAGCTATATACTTCAAAAACCAATGACACAAATACAGTGTCGGGCATTACAGTCCGTAGCATTTGTTGCAGTCTGGACAAAACAAGGCGAAGCAAGTAAGAACACAAAAACGAACACAGTTCATATCCACAATCCTGAGATCAGACTTCGTGTTTTCCTTTTACAGATCGTGAATACCAGGTTTATGTAAAACCACGTTGTTACAACTATAGGAGGTGTAAGTGTCGGTAGGAAAATGAAGAATTACACTATCAGTTATGAACTCGTGATGACAATATCTATGGTATCAGTTCGTATCTCATAGTTATGTCCTTGGTTTTCTGCCAATATAAGAACACGGTAATGAACTCCTGTGTTGCATACAAGGCGAAGAAATTTTTGACCAAGTGAAGGATTAGCACCTACTCAAGCAGGACACTGAGTCATCAGTTTGCTGGGTCATATTTGTGTATCATTTGCAAAAATTGGGCCTGAAAGCTCGCCTATTATTACATGTGTTTACGCCATACGGTATCATGGACTTCTGAGACCTTTAGAGAACGTTACAAGTTTTCCGGCAGTATTTATTTATTCATCAACTCGTGCACAAGAATTACAGTAAGATACTTTACACTCTTGGGGCCGGGGTGGCGCAGTTGGTTGAGGCACTGCGCTACAAACTGGCAGGTCGCGGGTTCGATTCCCGATGGTGTCGGTGGATTTTTCCATTGGCATAATCCTGTCGGTCGCACTATGGCGCTGGGGTCGACTCAGCCTCTAACAGAAATGAGTACCAGGAATATTTCCTGGGGGATAAGGGCGGCTGGTGTGTAGGGCTGACAACCTTACCACCTTCATGTGCCGATTGTCTAGAAATCTGGAAGCCTCGACCTCGTGGAACCCTGTGGGACTGTCCAGGCCTGTAATGGGACTGCTTTACCTTTTTTTACTTTACACTCTTACTATAATTATTGTGCACGAGTTGGTGCATGGAATGGAAAATAATTTTTATTCAA
Organism: Coptotermes formosanus; assembly: GCA_013340265.1. Lineage (NCBI taxonomy): Eukaryota > Metazoa > Arthropoda > Insecta > Blattodea > Rhinotermitidae > Coptotermes > Coptotermes formosanus. The sequence continues at coordinate 1,345,672 of BLKM01000174.1, read as the reverse complement.
TTTACAGCGTTGGTTCGTCAATGTTCATGACCGACGCCCTATCACAAGACAGTACCTACAGTACACTGACGTGTCTCGTGCACGTGTAAGCATTGATGTCGGAGTTTCGAAGATCATTACTGTCTCCACCCCTAAGGAGAAATTACTACCCACTTACCCCTGCCGGTAGTTATACGCCTATTACAGGTCAAATAAATATGACTGATGCAATTTCATATGAAGCAATGAAGAATATGGAAAGAAGGGGCGCACAATTTCCAAAGACACAATCGAAGACATTTTATTCACTCGGAAACATTGTTTTGAAGGATAACACACATCCAAAATCGGACAACTGCATGAATTAATATCTGTAAAAATTACATATCCCCTTCTATCCTGAATATAGAGGTAACGGTACCTATCTACCAACTTATACGGCGTCACACACACAGATCATAATCTTCATGCCCATATGTCTTTACTATAACAAAATAACCATGAAATTTTTATGTTGAATCTGTCTTTACCGAATACACAGCCCAATGATCTGGGGTTTATACGCGTCTGACATTTAACCAGGTGAATACAGTCACCCCTCGAACGCATTTACCCGCTCACATCGACCGCCCACTGCCGTCTGCCTGTAGGACAATGCGACTAGATAAGCTATCGCTGTTTTATGCTGTGGCGCTTTTCTCTGTTATGTACTGTTACGGTTGAGCGTGCGAACGATGGAAACTCCAGTAGCAGTCCACAGATCGAGTCCTTCCTCAGCCCTTTTGAATGATCCATTTAGTCGTGTTTCAATGTACTGAGAAGAATTTTGGATGCAGCGTCGGAAACAACGGTACTCAAGTGTAGGTAACATTACACCGTGCTGAGAAAATAGGTGACAGTGGATGGTGAACTGAAAAACGATGCTAGGACAATCAACTGGGAAGTTCACCAAGTTCCATGGATTATTTCATGAGATGGAGACTCGAAGGCTTCAGAAGAAGAAAAATACTTCCGCTGCAAAAAATTGTTGTCCTTTTTCGGACAAAATTGCATACAGCGTTAGTGGACAATATATTCTTCTGCAAAACAGTACTTTTCAGAAATGGTCAATACTGTAGTGAGACGTCGTGTAATCTGATAAGCATACTATTCTAACGTAAAAATGGAGGCAGTAATTTCTCGCGAAACGTCGTTAAGTTTATTCCAACCTACACAGCGCCATATACAAGAAGACGGCAACTTTTTTAGTCTCTGAATCAAAACGAAACGAAATATTATTTTAAAAGATTTATCGACGTTTATAAGGAAACATATTAGCAAATGGGAAATCTACTGTAGTTTCATATTGTCCCACAATGCGCGATGCAGATGTTGTGGTCCAATACCGAGAAGGTTCCCCTTTATAATGGACACAAAGAGTGTTTACTGAGACGTAGGACCCTAATCTTTAATTATAATTTAATGCGGATGTCTTCCATGCTTCGAAGGGTTAAAAAAAACGATGGTTTTTAAGCCGCATAGTAAGCCACGGCTATACGCCTATGAGTAAACTACAGTTCAGACGTAATCAATCACATGATGCCAGGTCCAGTAAGGCTGCGGGGCCTTCTGAAACACACCGCAGCCACTCGCCGCCCGCATCAGATTACCAGCACAACCGCAACTACTTTATGAAATCATTCATCATTTTAAAAAATTCGAAAAATTCGAAATTATTTTACATAATCTACCAGTACACAAGAAAATACAGTACCAAAATTAGGTCAGGACACTGGAAATAAGTATAACAATGGGAAATGAGACAACAGTCTTCGCAACTACTAGTTGCGAAGACTGTTGTCTCATTTCGCAACTACTAGCTGAAAAACTGTTGTCTCATTTCGCAACTACTAGTTGAAAAACTTGTCTCATTTCGCAACTACTAGTTGAAAAACTGTTGTCTCATTTCGCAACTACTAGTTGAAAAACTGTTGTCTCATTTCGCAACTACTGGTTGAAAAACTGTTGTCTCATTTCGCAACTACCAGTTGAAAAACTGTTGTCTCATTTCGCAACTACTAGTTGAAAAACTGTTGTCTCATTTCGCAACTACTAGTTGCAAAGACTGTTGTCTCATTTCCCATTGTTATGACCTGTCTCGCATCGGTATGCACAACATGAAGCTGGAAATAAGTATCCTACGAGTGATTTCAGGTTTCCGCCGCGGTGTATATGAGACCTTCGCTCCTCTGGGATGTTACGCAGCATAGAGTGTTAATTCTGTACCGACGTTTCGGGACAACCCATCGGTCCCATCTTCAACGGTCAATCACGCCAATGTCTATTTGCATTCATCCCTTCACGTGTCCGTACCCCCCTTATTAACTTCTGAAACAATGGAAACATATTCTTCCATTCTTCTTGGACTGTTGTCCCTTGAAGAGGGGACTGATAGATCGTCATGAAACGTCGGTAACTACCAATCTACGCTGCGTAATATCCCAGAAGATTAAAGATCTCAAAGTGTATCCTACTTTAGATACTACTAATTTCAGGTCATTTCTAAAACTTGAGGGCTACTATGTTTTGGTACATGACTCATTTGTGCGTCATAGCGTCGATGCATATTTCAGTCGGCAAAACCTAATAGAAACTGTCTGCGAATGTGTGTCAGGTGTGCCTGTGCAATCTTGTACACAATTTGGCGTACTGCCCACGTTACTGACAAGATTTGTGTTTGAGGCGTTTTGTGTCGTCGTACAGTTTGGACTATGAACCGATTAATCTGAATTACATTTATTCAGCTCGTACCGCGCAGTAAACGTACTCCGTCTCGGTTAAAAAAACCAATCAGTTAATGCTGTATAGGGAAATAATCGCTGTTTGTTCTGAGATCTACACAAAACACATAAATACACTGTGTGGGCAGAACGTAGAATTATATTTAAAGATCCAGGTCGTACCGCGCAGTAAACGCACTCCGTCTCTGTTATAAAAACCAGTCAGTTTATGCTGTACAGGGGAATAATCGCTGTTTGTTCTGAGATCCACACAAAACACATAAATACACTGTGTGGGCAGAACGTAGAATTATATTTAAAGATTCCGCCCGTACCGCGCAGTAAACACTCCGTCTCGGTTATAATAACCAGTCAGTTAATGCTGTATAGGGAAATAATCGCCGTTTGTTCTGAGATCCACACAAAACACATAAACGCAATGTGGGCAGAACGTAGAACTGTTGAATGTTAAACCTGGTGGTACATAAAGTAATCACTGGGATTTAGAGGGCTAATACCGCGTACTGGACACGTAATTCTGTATTGTACTAAAGGGACATTACATTACAAGATTATAGATAGTCATTACTTCCATCTAGTATTCACATACGGCTTCTGCTGCACTCTGCCAGTAGCACATGTTAACAACAATTATACAATATTTGAAGTTTCTGGGGTCGTAAAGATTCATACTGCGTATTTATTTATTTATTTATTCATTCATTCATTTACTGATTTAGCTTCATTACTGGTAGCTCAGATAACACAGTGTTACATGATATGGTGAGTGGTGAAAAATTAATTCGAAAGTATGTAGGAGGAGGCAGTTGTGGCGTTGTCGACATACGAACCCGTACTGACGAAAACCGTCCACTACAGCCCATCTGCAGTTCTGTTTACTCTTCTATTATTTACAATAACACTGCTCATTTTTTCTCCCTTCCAATGTTCTTGGCATAATTATCCCACTACAGGCCTGGGCAGGCCTTTATGGGTCAGGAAGTTGAGGCTCCCAGAATTTCCGGACAATCGGCACATGAAGGTGGTAATGTTGTCAGCCGTACGCACCGGCCGCCTTTACCCCCAAGAAATATGCCTGGTACTCATTTCTGTTAGAGGCTGTGTCGACCACAGGGTTCAAGTGCGGCCGGAAGGATTATGTCAATGAAAAATTCCAATGACCCAATCGGGAATCGAACCCGCGACCTTCCGGCTTGTAGCGCAATGCCTCAACTAACTGCGGCACAGCACTTCCATTTACATCTCATATAAAACTTTCCTGTATTTTTAAATTTTGTAATTTGAAGACATCGTACAATTTTCTTAAAATGCCCTCCCTTCATTTAAATCAACTACACTGTTTAATAAATTAGATTGGAAACGCGTTCTTTAAACAGGAAACTAATCTCGTATTTATGTGTTCGTATTTAAGTGCAAACACTTGTCACTGGTTTCAGACACTTCACGTCACTCCACTCCACTCCAGTCCAGTCCAGCACAAAAGGTCTCAAGCTCCCACACAACGAGCTGCTCCTCCGATATCTTTAATTATCTCATCTGATGGCAATCTCCAACCAATTAACGACAGTGTCTCAGGAGGGAAAAAGGGCCTCTTTCGTTATAACGACATGGAGGCATTGTACTCCAGTTCCCGTCTCAAGATCAATAATCATCCGGCGCCGCATCAACGACGGTCATGCTCCAGTATCCGCAACTTAACCTTTTAAAGCCTAGCGGTAACTTTACATACCACCAGGTTTAACATTAAAAAATTCTACGTGGTGCCCACATTGCGTTTATGTGTTTTGTACGGATCTCAGAACAAACAGCAACTTTTGCCTTATAAAACATTAAGAGATTGGTTTTTATAACCGAAGTGGAGAGTGTTTACAGCGCGGTACGCACTGAGTCCTTATATAAAACAGATATGCTTCTTCTTTAAAGGGTTAATTCACAGTGACTGAAGAACAATTCCGAAGCAACTTACGGCTGCGGTTCAGGTTTATAATCACGTAGAGGTTCACTTTACATTCCACAGAGTAAAAAGGTGATTTGACGACGCTGTCAGTAACTCAACACACTGTGCCCTCGATTGGCTGTATAAATCATAACGGGTTCCGGGCGTAACTCATAAATGTCTTCGCCGGTGACACACCATTGTGATATGCAATATGTAATACGCAAAGTATAACACATAATACAGCTGAACTCGGTTATAACGTCATTAAGGGGACTGAATATTTTGTGTCGTTATAAACGAGTGTTGTTATAACCGAGGGGTGTAGTGTTATGGTTAACAGTGAGGAATTAATGTGCTCCATGTCCGTGCACTATATCATACAAAAACACTAATCACCAACAAATGCACAAAGAGAGTTTTATCATCAATCGTAACACACTCCTACATGTTTCGACCCTGCTGGGTCATCTTCAGGGAGAACTTTTCTTTACCTTTACACTAAGGTTGCACTTTACAGTTGAGTGAGAATGTGCTGTTGACCGTGAACTCTCTGCAGTCCGGGCCGGCGCGGCCCGCAGAGAGTTCACGCCTCCAAAAACAACGCAGTACACAGTCAACAGCACATCTCACTCAACTGTAAATGCAACCTTAGTGTAACGATAACAGAAAGTTCTCCCTGAAGATGACCCAGCAGGGTCGAAACATGTAGGAGTGTGTTACAATTGATGATAAAAGTCTCTTTGTGCATTTGTTGGTGATTGAGTGTTTTTGAGTGAGGAATTACTTGGTACCACAGAATATTTGTCGCTATAGACGTGTTGCACAGCATACTTCTGTTATGTTTTAATATCTTTATAAGCAGTTCTTATTTGATCTAGTTTCGGCTTATAGAACCCAAATTTTGGTAAAGTTTAGATATCAGCTACTTGAAAAGTACCATTTTAATGCCTCGTATTTAAATTATCTTTCTTTACGTATATTTTAGTTGCCTGATGATGGCTTTAAACAAAGTCGAAACATGTAGCAAGCACTAAACTCATGCAAAGTTAAGTTCTGACCGATGTTTTGTGCTTCCTCTCTGCTGGAACTCATTAAGTTGAGTTTCTTACTGCAAACGCCAAATCTTACGTTGACAGTTGTGCATTTAGGTAGCGTAAATTTATAGGATCACCCCTAAAAAAGTCACGTTGTTTTGAAATGCCTATACCAGGGGTTTCACAAATTTTTCCAAAGATCTATGAGCCACCTCAAAATTCTATGCGACAGAGGGGTGATATGAAGCAAATTCCATAATGAGGGCCCACAATTATTAGGCACCACCGTACAAACTTTGCTGTACAGTTCTGGTAACTACAGACCTGTAAGGTATTTACGGAATGCGGGCAGGAAGGGGTCGAAATTCGCCAGGCGGAAGTATATAACTTAGCGACTACTACCTGTGCAGAAAACATTTATCACTTATATTACACACTACAGAAATATCAAAGTGTTCTAGCGGTAGCCGTCTTTGGGACTGGTATTTTTCACTGACATCTCGTGCCATAAAACAGGTACTAGTGCCATACCCAGCGCCCCCATTTTCCTTCGTCTTTCCTCACTTCCTCAATCCGCAAGTTTCACGATACGGGAACTTGACTGTAGCCGCCCGACATCTGTTCACCTATGGCCTATACTGCTGTACTTCACTTACAGTCCTGGTTTTCATACCGCAACACCCATAAAACACGGAAGATTTAATTTTCATGTTGAAACGTCGAATGTCGATCCCAGTGGCAGCACAGTCTAAGGCGTGGGTCTGCGGCCGTTCGCTTGCTGGGATTGTAAGTTTGAATCCCGCCGGGAGCATGGAAGCCTGTCTCTTTTGAGTGTTGTGTGCTGTCAGGTAGAGGTCTCTGCGTCGGTCTGATCACTCATCCAGAGGAGTTCTACCGACTGTGTATGCCTCACTGTGATCAGACGCAACAACAACCCTCTACACCTACAATTAGCAGATAGAAGAGGCCAGACTAAGGAAGAAAGGAATAAAGAGTGTCTAATATAAGATCCCTGCATGTCGTATAACTTTTTAGGGAAAAACTTCTGAAATCTTCCACCTCTGCAGACAGCGCTTCTTTAGTGAAGCTTTCCAGAGCAGCTGTGATTTCTGCTTTAAATTCGATAACCCGCCATGGTGTCAAACTGACCGATACTAAACGCCGAGCTGTCATGCGTTCAAAAACACAAATTAATTAATTTAATGCACCTATCGCTTTTTTTATATGTACCTACACATCCAATAATCAAACTCAATTTTCTTTACGCATCAAATTGATACAGCTCTGTGTAGATGGCTACACCATCAAATTCGAGTAGAGTGAAGTTATTTCACTACATGCAACTGCAAGTTGCGATTGGTTTCTATCACAATATGTTTACTATATTATTTTCGGCAAAGAAATTTTGCGTAGCGGATTCGTATGTCAAGTTAATTTTACGACAATAGGCTCTTACACTGCAAAGGTGTGTACATACCAAACCACACGACGTCACAATCAAGAGACCCTGACCTCAACCTTTTAAAGCCTAGCGGTAACTTTACATACCATCAGGTTTAACATTAAAGAATTCTACGTGGTGCCCACATTGTGTTTGTGTGTTTTGTACGGATCTCAGAACAAACAGCAACTTTTGCCTTATAAAACATTAAGAGATTGGTTTTTATAACCGAAGTGGAGAGTGTTTACAGCGCGGTACGCACAGAGTCCTTATATAAAACAGATACGCTTCGTCTTTAAAGGGTTAATCAATACCTACCTAACGAACTCGACGCAGCACCAGTGAGAATATCTAATACACTAACCAATAAACCACACGAAAATCCAAACATAAGCTTCCAACATCCGAAAGTACACATTGCGTGTTAACCTGCCTACTGTAACACACCTACACCACGCACAGTACCAAAGGGCACCCCAAGCTGCCCCGCACTCCGACGCACAACACACCTTTTTAACCAAATTTTATTCATCGTTTTAAGAAGAACAGTTTTATTGACATTTTATCTATACATCAGGTGTATCATAGACTGTGACCAACTTCTGTTACTATATTGTGATAGTGTGTGTAATTGTGACTATACGACTCCCTGAAGATGAGCCCAATGTTGGCTCGAAACATGTAGCAGCTGTTTCTTGAACACGTTAATACAGTGAAACCCTGTTAAGAAAATTTTGAAAATCCCAAGAAAATCGTACTTTTTTTAAGCGGAACATTTCTTAAAAGAGTACGACCTGTAATGTTAATCAAATGAGAGAATTTTGGTGCTTTTTTATCCTGACTTCTTACGCAGGAAATTTTCTTAACCGGGTTTTTCTTAAGCGACTTTCACTGTATTAATACACGTGCATGAGTTGGTTTCTCATAATCTATACATATTTTCAATAAGTAAGATTCCCTAAGTCACAAAAATTAAACGCGAAGTAATTAGAACATTAAACGCAGCACATTTATTCCACTCAGGTATCGATACTTTGCAACATAATCCCCCAGCATAATGATGCATTTGTCTCAACTTGGCAACATTTTAAAAATCGTATGTTGCGGTAGAAATCTGACTCTTTCATTCGCAACCATTCACGGGTAGCCATTTCCACTTCCTCATTATTACAGAAATCAACAATGAACCATCAGTTCGCTGGTCGCCGTTTCCACAGTAATGAGGAAGTGCATATGGCTGTTTGTAAATGTACGCGAATGCAACAGCCACATTTCCACAGCGACGGGATTTCTAATCTTGTGCCAAAATGGGATAAATACACAGGGGCACTGTGCTAAAAAATAATGATACTACAGTAGAAATAAATAAGCAACATTACGTTGTAATGTCTTTTCATTTGATTTTTTTTCCATGGCGCAACAGCCCCTAGTGGGCGGGGACCCACCACTGTCGAGGCTTCACGACCACGCTCAGACACACCACACTCGGTAGGACTCCTCTGGACGAATGATCAGCCCGACGCACAGACCTCTTCCTAATAACACACAAACACTCTCAGGAGACAGACATCCATGCCCGTAGCGGGATTCGAACCAGCTATCCCAGAAAGCACACGGCAGCAGACTCACGCCTTAAACCGTGCGGCCACTGGGATCGGCTCCTTTGATTTTATAACCTAGGCAAACTTGGTGATACAACACACCTCGTAGGTTTCCTTAAACCCTAATTAAAATGGTGCACTGGGCACAGCAAAATATTTTCCATGCCTTCTAACTTAAGTGGCAGCAAGCACAACTGTAGGTCTAAAGCGACAAATCGTTTCTGTAAACGCTGTTTCCCGTTCCTTTCCCTCTTAGTTCTGCTGTATCGCATCTTGTAAACAGCAAAGGGTGGAAGGAACCAGGCACTTCAGAGCAAAGCAACTGCATAAGAGTTGGAGGCGAAATTCAATACTACAAACAAGATACACCTCATAGAGAATAAACAATTCAGCAGTTGTTAATTCAAATCCTTTAACCATCTAAAGACGAACACTAACCTGAATTACAGTTAAAAGTTCAGCTCGTACCGCGCCGTAAATACCCTCTGTCTCTGTTATAAAAACCAATCAGTTAATGCTGTATAGGGAAATAATCGCTGTTTGTTCGGAGATCCATACAAAACACATAAATACACTGTGTGGGCAGAACGTAGAATTATATTTAAAGATCCCGTCCGTACCGCGCAGTAAACACTCCGTCTCTGTTATAAAAACCAGTCGGTTAATGCTGTACAGGGAAATAATCGCTGTTTGTTCTGAGATCCACACAAAACACATAAATACACTATGAGGGCAGAAAGTAGAATTATATTTAAAGATTCTGTCCGTACCGCGCAGTAAACAGAGTCTCGGTTATAAAAACCAGTCAGTTAATGCTGTACAGGGAAATAATCGCTGTTTGTTCTGCGATCCACACAAAACACATAAACACACTGTGTGGGCAGAATGTAGAATTGCTGAATGTTAAACCTGGCGGTAAGGGTTAATTGCTTAATTATTAAGACTAAATGTTAAGGTTATGTTTTAATTGTACATACAAAGTTTTGGAAAGGATTCTAGGTGGCATACTGTTAATTTTCAAGACGACGCCAACATATCCAGCTATACAGCGTCCTACAGTCCAATGAATAACGGAAAGGATGTGGCCCATCTGAGGTACTGCTCAAGCAGTTATTTGGGGGTGATGAAAGCTACGAATAAAAAAGGCCTGCTGCCAGATTAGTCAGTAAGCTGGCCGGAGTTCGAGGCCAATACGTCTTCAACACAGATTATAAGGTTGCCGTCACAGCCGCATTCCTCCATTCATGCCGCATTCTTTGCTTAAACGTGTCTGAAGAAAACCCACATGAATTAACAATTCAACTTGACGATCTACAACTGTCGTTCCTTCTCTGTCGGGATCTGATGTCGTGTAAGATACCTATTCGTAAATAAGCACCACGCCATTAATACATATAGAGGAATGGCGGTACAGAGCCATGCATTCTTACCCTCATGACTCTAAGAAAGTGATCAGCGTCACGCACGGGTAGCTTTATCCTCTGGGAAAAGACCCCGCGGCAACCACTGAATAGGAAGCTAGCCTGAAATTTGTAAGGCATATTTCGTCTACCGGGAAATGAACCCCGGATCCCAGGTCGTCTAGCCTGTGGCGTAGTTAGTAGAAGACCAGAAGTATAAAGTCTTCCAACTAGAACAAATGCTGTAAGGGCACAATGCCAGATCGCATGCCATATTTTGTCTTCTGTGAGCCAGGGGTGTCAAATCATCCGCCCATTACATATGTCGCACTTGGCCAATATTTGCTTGCTCTAACCCTAAGTAATATCCATACATAAAAGGAAGGAAATTCGAGTAGCTGAGCGAAATTAGTGCCTAAAAATGGAAACTGCTCCATGGACTTAACTAGCAAAACCCGTTTTCGTATCTTGAAAGAATATCACGTATTAAAGGACGTTTGGAAACAAATTTTTCAAGCAAATATCTGGATCTCAGAGGACAGTGAAATCGAAACTAAAATTGACAGGACACATAAGTCTGTGGTCCACAAATTTTCAAAGAATCTAGGAGCCACCTCTAAATTCTAGGCGCCAGAAAGGTAACACGACAAAATTCCCATACAAATGACCCACAATTCCGTAATGATCTGTAAAAATCACCGTTATCTGGGGCTTTCTGCTCTGTGTATGTAAAGTGATACAGAGGGTGTTCGAGAATAGGGTGCTGAGGGGGATAATTGGGCCTAAGAGGGACGAGGCGACAAGGGAGTGGAGAAGACTACATAACGAGGAACTTAATGACCTGTATTCATCACCAAATATTATTCGGGTAATCAAATCGAGAATAATGAGATCGGCGGGGCATGTAGCACGTATGGGGGAAAAGAGGGGTGCATACAGTATTTTGGTAGGGAGACCTGAGGGAACGCGACCGCTTGGGAGACCAAGGCGTAGATGGGATGATAATGTTAAAATGGATCTTCAAGAAGTGGGATGGGGGCATGGACTGGATTGAGCTGGCTCAGGATAGGAACAGGTGGCGGGCTCTTGTGAATGCGGTAATGAACCTCCGGGTTCCATAAAATGCGGGGAATTACTTGACTAGCTGAGAAACTGTTAGCTTCTCAAGAAGGCCTCTGCTCCATGGAGTTAGTTACTTAGTTAGTTAGTTAGTTAGTTAGTTAGTTAGTTAGTTACTTAGTTAGTTAGTTAGTTAGTAAGTAAGTAAGTAAGTAAAGTGATGCACAGTGTTTGTGTGTATATAAAAAAGGAAAACAAAAAAATTACGCTCCAAATATTAGACACCACTACGCAAAAATTTAGCCGCGAGAGATTTGTGAAACCCTGATTTGATACGGGGAAGTTTTAGTTTTGGTTAGGGGACCTTTTCGAAAGCGGCCATTCGTATATGTAGAAGGGGTAACCAAATTACAAAGATTGTTCTCAGGTAGCCAGAATGTGAGTTGGCAAGCTGCAGGAACTGACTCGAAATCGTTTCCAGTGGCAGAACTTGCTTTTATCAGAGCAAAATGTTCGAGATCCAATACACGCTGGTTATTGATTTTGGTGAGTGAACAAAGACACTTCACTTGAAAGCTTCATACTTTCGCGACACAGCAAATACGTTTCAAGCAAAAGTAACAAACTTAAGAGCGAGAGGAGGCAAGTTCTGTACAGACAGGTAGCAAATCGTGAATTTTCTATATATCACCCCGTTGTGCTAATATGCAACAATGAAACCTGAATTTTAAAATTTATATCTCAGTCACTAATATACTCTAATACAACTGCATAGAACACTTTTATGAATTTGATATTAACCCTTTAAAGACGAACCGTATCTGTTTTATATAAGGACTCAGTGCGTACCGCGCTGTAAACACTCTCCACTTCGGTTATAAAAACCAGTCTCTTAATGTTTTATAAGGCAAAAGTTGCTGTTTGTTCTGAGATCCGTACAAAACACATAAACGCAATGTGGGCACCACGTAGAATTTTTTTAATGTTAAACCTGGTGGTATGTAAAGTTACCGCTAGGCTTTAAAAGGTTAATGGCCTCAAGATCGCCAAATTAGGTCGAAACATGTTGCCATGTTGTTTGATCACATTTAAATCCTTCTTTGTAGCAAAACGCCATGTTACTCCTTTACACCACATGGAGGCATATGGCGGGAGTGGAAGTATAGCTCCACAAATTCTTATACTCGGCACAAGATGGTGAGTGGGCAGCTTCAGGCCCCGGCTACTTAATCCCCAGGAAGCAACTCCGATATCCATTACATAAGAGACTGGGTAGGCCCCACAACTGGTCTGGACGTTTTGGAGAAGAGAAAAATGTCTTGTTACTTCCGGGATTCGAATGCCGGATCGTCCAACGCGTGGCGTAGTCGCTATACGGATTGACCTATCACCGCTTCCTCTTCTCAGACAGGGGAAAGAGATTTTTCTCTCCTTTCAAACGCAGAGACCGATTCTCTCCGCCCCATGCATTGGATAACGGAGATTCTTGCACTGAGATTGAACCACCAGAAGCCTGTATCTCGCCACGCATCGGTATCTAGTGTCAAGGTCAAGAATGTGTGGATCTACACCTCCATTCTCCCATGTGCCTTCATGGTACGTACAGGCTACAATAATGTTTCACAAGCCTACACATCGTAAGAGTCAAATAACGCATTTTTGCACTGACTTTTAGTTCGTGTTTGAACTACGGGAGGGAGGAAAACAACATCTACTTTACGTCTGGAAATATTTTCAGATCTAAAAACATTTCTATACGTTACGCATACGAGAAAGTACAGGCGACAAGCCATTTAAACGACGGTAAAGTTGATACTCACTTATGGAAGCCGCATGTATTGCTCATACCCCATCTATGATTGAAGGCACGAATTAAAAGACCATTACCTCCAACACTACATAAAGCACGACATTACAGCGTCACGATAAGGTTTCCCATTACATGGAACACAATATCATATCCAGAGCAGTGAATTTCAACATGAATTGCACATAAATTATAAAAGTGTGACACACATCCAATAACCTACACTTCCACAGAGAAGAGGTCACCAAACAAAAAGTTCTTTTTTTGACCACAATTTTGTAAAGCTACATTTATCGAACGCATTATATTGAATTATGTAAAGGCACACTAGCGCCCAGTTCAGTTACATTTTACTATCAGGGTACTCAGCTAGCTACGAAACTTAATTAGATTGCGGGCAGCACAAAGGACGGAAAACAAAGAGAAGCAAACGAATAAACAAACAATTCATAACCCACCCGGTCAATCCGCAGAGGGTTTAGACAAATTCACTGAGAGGGCGTCAGCTGTTGGTGCGTGTAATCACGTGCACGTGGTGCAAACAGTCTGATGATGTTGATGGATGACGATCGACGAGATTCAGGGGCCCAACAAACAAATATTCGATATTCATACGTAAAGTTTAATTATTTCTGCTAAAATCGGAACACATCTATTATGAAAAATCATTATCTACGTGCAAATACTGGTGAAAACGTACACCGACGTTGAAGTGACAGTCAAATTTCAATTACATGACGGTGTTCTGGAATGTGAAGCCATTTCGTCTGATATTATTATGCAGAACACTGGTGTGTGTGTGTGTAGGTAATATATACACACATATATATATATATACACACACACACACACACACACACACACACACAAGATGTGTCACATCCCAGACGATTATACCTTCATATTCACTGCCCTAATTACCTGATATCTAATTCAGTACCATACGATATGTTGTAGACACACCTAACTCCAGGGCAAAAAGCTATTGTTAAGAATTCACCAGTCACTCAGCTGGTCAAGAAATTCTACGTTCTTTGATGGAACTCGAAGGTTCATTATCGTGTTCAAAACCCAGTCACCGAACTAAGCTTCTTCGTTGCAAGAACAACAAATAATCGATCAGCAAACGGCCAAAAACTTGCAGTGACACAGATACAAACGTCGTTTAACAACGGGCTACTTTACGCACCACCAAGTTTAACACTCAACAATTCTACGTTCTGCCCACACAGTGTATTTGTGTGCTTTCTGTGGATCTCAGAACAAACAGCGATTATTTCCCTATACAGCATTAACTGACTGGTTTTTATAACCGAAACAGTGTGTTTACTGCGCGGTACAGACCGGATCTTTAAATACAATTCTACGTTCTGCCCACACAGTGTATTTATGTGTTTTGTGTGGATCTCAGAACAAACAGCGATTATTTCCCTATACAGCATTAACTGACTGGTTTTTGTAACCGAGAGGGAGAGTGTTTACTGCGCGGTAAGAGATGGATATTTAAATATAATTCAGGTTAATCTTAGTCTTTAAAGAGTATATAAATAAATCGACAGGAACGAAAAAGAGTATAAGACTTTAATTACAACAAACACCTGTAAAATCACAGATTCGAAAGGCGACGGCTGTCAGGGGTGTGTGATGCTGTAACGTTTGGTAAAATATTACTGACATTTCAGAATGACCTCTTGCCTTCATCTTTAGAATAAAGGTCGATGCAGCACGTTCCTCCATAACGTTGGTAAATTTATAACGTAAGACACGGTGCCCTATTTAAAAAAAAACTTATGTTCAAACAAAATCTCATATTCCTTTACGCCAATTATTCCGGCGTTTCGCTAACAGGATGCTAAAATTCCCATGGAAAAGCTATGATTCCTAATGAAATACAATTTTCACCTCATCTGATGCAGACATAACACGCGCTTCGCTGACGAACACTTTTATATGAATACCCTTTACATGAACACCCATTATAAAAAAGACGAAAAATCTAATTAGTGCAGTTCGCTTACGAAGGATTGGATTAAAGTCGCGTTTTACAGATTTCAATTTCTGTATTAGGAAGCTTATAAGTCAATTAAACTGTAACTTCATTGAATTTCGAACGCTAAAATACGCTACAGAGGCAATTTAAAGCGCAGTTAAATAGGGTATTTGAAAAATGGGACACGTGCAAAGGTTGAAAGGTAGACATGTTCCCTTGTGCAACTAACCGATTCAATTTAATTATTTTGTGTAATACGCCCCATCTTCTGTGTACAACACAATTAATGAGATCGAACGGACGTCTTACGAATCTGACATGCAAGCTGTCACGTGCAGTCATATAGAAACGATCACATCAAATAACACCTAAACGTCAGAGCGAACCGAAGCAACCTGTACGGTAATTTAATTCGGCTGTACAGTGCTCTTTATATTAAATTACAATTAACAGAGCAGTTTGCCAAATCAGCATGGTAATAGCACTCAAGCCTGGAGCAACGACGTTCCTCCCAAAGCAGTGAGTTGTTCCATCACACGAAGTCTTGGCACAGCTCATTAGCACGGCACCTCGGTCCACATCAGGGGTGTACAAACGGTCCACGTCACTACTCAGATATTAACAATACGAAGTATTATAACTTTTTAATTTCTTGAATCCAGTATGGGCAAACTACCATAAAAGCAAACAAATGCAAAAACAAATAAAACTTTACATGTTTAACCTTTTAAAGCCTGGTGGTAACTTTACATACGACCAGGTTTAACATTAAAAAATTCTACGTGGTGCCCACATTGCGTTTATGTGTTCTGTACGGATCTCAGAACAAACAGCAACTTTTGACTTATAAAACATTAAGAGACTGGTTTTTATAACCGAAGTGGAGAGTGTTTACAGCGCGGTACGCGCTGAGTCCTTACATAAAACAAACACGCTTCGTTTTTAAAGGGTTAAACAACTCCCAGGTGAAACTTGGAAGGAATCTACACTGACATATCCGATTGCAGAACATGTTGTGTGACAACCTGCAGTAACAGAAGAAGTTAAAAACTGTACAAAGTACCATAACAACTTTTACATTTTAATCGCATTTTATGAACTTTACTGCTTCGCCATTATGTTTTAAAAATAATAACTGTGAATGTAAAAACGATATAAATTGTCGAAACATGTTGTTCTGTGTAATAAATAGAACACAGTTGTGTTTGGATGGATTTTGTCTTGATATCTGTTCTAGTAAATTGTTTAAGCTCCAGTACAGGCTATGAGAAAGTTCATATTGAAAAACTGCAATAATTGTCACATTATTCACACAAAGAGGACATAAGTGTACTCTAGGTGTCTGGCAGCACCAATCGTCAGACAAGCTCGAATGTACACACTCCCCCTATATGACACTGCCAATTTTTGACGGCGTTGCCAGGCGACATCGAATGTACATACTTTCACATATAAAAGAACCTTAATATCCGATGGCGATAATCGTCAGACGGCCTGGATGTACACATATTTTCCCCTACAACAGCCTCTCAATGCCCGATTGCGTTAATAGTCAGACCGATTCAACATGTACATACTTTCACCTATAAGATATTCAATGCACGAAAGATGGCGTTGATCGTCAGACGGCATCAAAATGTACATACTTTCACCTGCAAGTGACTCTCAGAGTCTGGCAGATAGCGTTAATCGTCAAACAGCTTTCGATATGTACATACTTTCACCTATAAAAGAAGCTAAATATCTGACAGATGGTATTAATCGTCAGAAAGCCTCAACAAGCACCTAAAGTGTGAGAACACAAAGGTCTAACAGTCTCATGAACCTATAAAACGGGCAGTATTACTGCAACAGCAAAAGCAATATAACACTAACAAGACGGGCATTGTACGTATAAAGGTAACATTGAGGCGAGTTCGCGTAACCACTGTTGCCGAGGAAAAACATTCAGTATTACATCTTCTGAGTGCGTGTCGGTAGCCTTAGTTATCCGGCATGCAAAGCGCATGCGCCGTATTATATTGTCATCTGTGGCCTGTCTGGCTGTACCGTATTTTTCCACATTATCTCATAAACGGCACGATTTTCGGAAAAAGTTTCTGAACACAAAAAGTGTGTTTTGATTTTCTCTGCAACTTTTGTCTCAAACATTTCTCATTCTAAGTAGAATTCAGTGAGATATCATGAATTTACGTACGTCTTCCTGTAACGCAAAAGTTGAATTTTCTCGACAGATTTTCGAAAAATTAAAAAGATCAAATTTTATTAAAATCCGTCCAGTGAGAGCTGAGTTGTTCCACGCGGACGGACGGACGGACAGACAGACAAACAGAGACGGCGCAGCTAGTAGCCGCTTTTATAAATTTTCCGAACGCGCCTAACAACTCTATGAAAAAACAGCTAGGTAAATAAGATCCCACGTTGAATGTTCGGTGTATTTTTGCACTTCACATTCTTTGACATTTCTTCTGGTAGTCTGCGCGCAGGAAGAAAAAATCGGTTAGTTCAGTTTTCGCATACCAAAACGCCTGTCATTAGCCTGAGAGCAAATTAAATGCAGCTGGCAGGAGTCCGGTAAATAAAGAAGGATGGGAACAAATCCAGCCCATTTCAAAACCTTGAAAATACCGGCTAAAAGTGAGACATCCAATCCTAATTAACTCTAATAGTAACCCACCCATTACGTATTGCGATACAACTTATTTCTTTCTTAGTCCTTCCCTCTTCTACCTGCTAGTTCACACTAGGTGTCGACAGTTTTTGTTTATTTTTTATTTGATCACATTCAAGCACACTCCACAGTCGGTAGGAATCCTCTGGACGAGGGATCGGCCGGTCGCAGAGACCTCTACCTGACAACACAAACACTGTACAAGACAAACATCCATGCCCTCGGTGGGATTCGAACCCACGATCCCAGCCAGCGCTCGGCCGCTGACCTACGCCTTAGACCGCGCGGCCACTGGCAATTGCGATATAACCCTAGCTATAAATGGCATTCTGTGGCTGTTGGTACAGCTATTTACCAGTATTCTTAGCGACCCTGCGGATTCCTTTGTCGCGACTTTCTTTGGCCCCCAAAAAGGTCACTTCAAAATAGACCAATCCGGTCCCCCCCCCCCCTCCAAAGTAAGAAACACAATTTTCCTCCCCTGCTCTACATGATGGCAGTAATGTAGGAAGGTGTATTTTGGCATCGATTCAAAATCAGAAGCAGTTTCACTTCATTCCAGTCTGATTCACACACACTTTTTTTTAAATCACTTTCAACAGTGGCACACAGTAAGTTCACTGCTTGCAAGTACGGAGGCACCCAAAACGGTAAACGCCAGAAACAGCGAGTTCGTTCGATTTTTTGACAAGTTCGCAAAATTGCGAAAAGCGACTATTAGCTTCGTCGTGTCTGTCTGTCTCTATGTCCGTCCGTCCTTCCGCATGGAATAACTCGGCCCCCATTGCGGGAATTTTCGTGAAATTTGATAATTGAGTATTTTTCGAAAATCTGTCGAGAAAATTCAAGTTTTATTAAAATCTGACACGAATAACGGGTACTTGACATGAAGACCTATGTACATTTATGATAATATCTCGCTGAATATTTCTTAGAATAAGAAGTGTTTCAGACCAAAGCTGTAGAGAAAATCAAAACACACATTTTACATTCAATAACTTTTTTCCAAAAATCGTGCCGTTTATGAGATAATGTCGAAAAATATGGTACAGCCACACAGTCCACAGACGACACTATAATACGGCGCATGCGCTTTGCGTGCTGGATAACTGAGGCTACAGACACGCACTGAGAATATGTAACACTTATTGCTTTTCCACGGCGGCAGTGGTTACGTGAACGCGCCTCAGTGTTATGTTTATACGTACATTTGATTGGTAGATATCGCACTGAAGAATACCGAGCTGTACTACAGTGTACCATACAACGTACCATCACTATCTGCATTGCCGCTTGCTGCAATCGCAAAGTACAACAGCATTCGGCTTACATCCGTATTGTTTCTGTCTGCTCGCATTTGCGGCACTAACTCAGCATCCGCTGAATCGATACAACTTTGTACTCGCCCAATCTGCAATCTCAGTGGACTGCTGGCTGGCTGATTAACACAATCGACTGACCGACTGATCGAACCGACCGACCAACCGACCAACCAACCAACCAACCAACCAACCAACCAACCGACCGACCGACCGATCGACCGACCGACCGACCAACCAACCAACCAACCAACCAACTCCACAGAGCAGATTCCTTACAGAGTTCAGATGTTCATTACCGTGTTCACAAGAGCCAGTCACTTGTCTTTACCTAAGCCACAAGAATCCAGTACACAACGCTTCCATCCTATTTAATATCCATTTTAATATTATCCTTCAACCTACGCCGTACTTTCCAGACTGCATCCTTCAGGTTTTCCCAGCAAAACCCTGCACGCATTACACGCTTTCAAAAATTTTAATAAAGGTCTGGTGTTTTCGGAAGATCTACTAGCACACACTAGTGTCACTTCAGGGCCCCCAAAATATGTGAGGCTTATGTGACGCCCACATCACGAGTGTCCGCTTTGTTCTTACCCTTCAAAGGAAACGAAAATGTGCGACGTCAGAGTGCAATGCAGCCACGCTCATGCCTAGTTTGGTGAAAACCGGTACACGGGCTCATATGGTCCTTTTTAGGACGGGTTCGCAAAATTGCAAAAAGCGGCTATTAGCTTCGCAATGTCTGTATGTCCGTCTGTCCGCATGAAACAACTCGGCTCTTACTGAATGGATTTTCATGAAATTTGACATTTTGTGCATTTTTCGAAAATCTATCGAGAAAATTAAAGTTTCATTTAAAACTGACAAGAGTGGCGTACTTTACATGAAAACCTACGCATATTTATGACAATATCTCGCCTAATTCTTCTTAGAATAAGAAATATTTCGGACAAACGTGTAGAAAATCAAAACACAGTTTGTATTCAATAATGTTTATTCCCGAAAATCGTGCCGTTTATGAAATAATGTGTAAAAATATCGAACAGTCTGCCGGGCCACAGATGACAATACGGCGCATGCGCTTTGCATGCTGTATAACCAAGTCTACAGACACACATAGGATGAAAAACTGCTTTTCCACAGCACCAACGGCTATGCGAACGCGTCTCAATGCTACGTTATAGTACATTGTCTTGTTTCTCTTTAAGAAAGGAAAACAGGCTGTTAACCTGTTAAAGCCTAGCGGTAACTTTACGTACCACCGGGTTTAACATTAAAAAATTCTACGTGGTGCCCACATTGCGTTTATGTGTTTTGTACGGATCTCTGAACAAACAGCAACTTTTGCCTTATAAAACATTAAGAGATTGGTTTTTATAACCGAAGTGGAGAGTGTTTACAGCGCGGTACGCACTGAGTCCTTATATAAAACAGATACGCTTCGTCTTTAAAAGGGTTAACATCTGTGCCTAAGTGCTGCACATATGGGATATTCACAAAACTACAGCATCTGTCCGAAGGCAGGGTATTCAACGACGTAGAAATGGTGATTCGACGGTTCGGATTCTGCACACTGGTGTCAAACCAAGGGACTTAACTTCTGACAGGGAATATAATTTGTCATTAACATCGGAAGAGTAACAACTGACAGCCTCAGTAGAAGGGAAATAACCAGCAAACCAGTGCCACAAATAGAAAATTCAGACATTCAAAGAAACAGCAGGATACCGAGTCAGTGTTTGAAACCCAAAATGCCTTTAACAGTAGGTGACATCTGCAGGTGCACACATGTTGAGAAAAGCAATAACGAACCCAAAGACAGATGGCGTGTGGGTACGGCGAACGGCATGAAAAAGGGAGAACATATCAATCTATCTCAGCGTTTGTATCTCATATATTTTTGTCAGAAACTACACTCTGAAGAGCCTGATAAAATTTCTGACAGACAGAATTACCTCTTACTTACAATTCCTTAGTTCAAAAAAAGCAACGCAAAAGCAAATCGGTGTCAATGTACAGGCAGATAGGGTTGGGGAACCAGTTAAAGGGATGTCTTCTGAATCTAAAATGCGTATTTATATTACAGACTTTCTGTTCAAAATTACGGCCACAGTCATAAAGTTCTCAGACCTTGAGTAGTCGAAAACCCCAATAATTTGGCGTTAAACCGTTCACTCCTGACAACATTTCAATAAAAGGCAAGTAATAAATGGTGTCAAATAAGATTTTTTTTATGTTTTCTTAATGCATTCGTATATTCCAAAAGATAAACTGTAAGCGCGCAGCATTCAAAATGAATAATGTGAATACGGAGACAAGTATGTGTAGGCTAAACGCAGTACATATCCGTCAGATAAGTTGCCACCACCGAAGGCGTTAATGTTTCCTCCAAACCCTGCACATGAACTACAAACTTTCGAACTGAGAAAAAAGTTCAATCAAGTTCGAACCATTTAAATGTATGTAATTTCTTCCAAGAATTTACACAGATGCTGAGCTTGGTGCATGCTGCTAATGGAATAAAATCAAACCCCTAAATTCATATAGTAAGACTACTGTTTCAGAAGCCGATAATCCCCCAGCTAGTCAAGAATCCACCCTTACCCACCCCCCGCCCTCTGTTAAGGCCTAGAAGCATGATTACCGTATTCAGCAGCTTCCTATTGGTGCCTAATGTAAGCCAGCTGAACCCAGACTTGATCTCTGACACATAATGTACATCCACTTTAATATTATCATCCCATCTACCGTAACCTTTGCAAACAGTCCCTTTCCTTCATTCTACACATCTTAAATCTTGTATTTCTCACCTCTACCATGCGTGCTACATAACACACCAACACGAATTACAATCCACAGACATAAATATGTAACTAGACGAGCCGTCACACAGAAAGATAGATGGGAGTAAACAAGGAACAATGGTTATATATCATAGTGTAGATAAATCGCAAGGTTTACACATGTATCAAACTGGATGTCTTCAGGAATGCACGCAACGTGATACAGTGCCGGGTGGTAACAGTGTTGGAGTCTAGGCCAACGAACAAAACCGCATGTTCGTCTGTTCTGTGGAATTACACAGTCTCTATGTAAATAAATAATAACTACATAACTGGAACGGTGCGGTAGCTGGTGTTCTCATAGCGAAACTGATAAATGTTCAAGTATTCTGGGGCATGACAACGTGTAGAATGGTACTGGATTGACAGAGCAAGGTCTTCCAAAAAGTCGGTAACTATATTCCAACCTACACGGCGTCATATCCCAATTACCAGAAACAACATGGAGCAAATACAGTTGAACCCCGTCATAACGAGATCGGTTTATGCGACACCTCGTCTATAACGTGATATATTCTGTGATACCAATTAATTCCTCACTGTCAACCGTAACATCATACTTCTCGGTTATAACAACACTAGTTTAAAACGATACGAAGTATTCAGACCCCTTCATGACGTTATAACCGAGTTCCACTCATATGCTTAAGAAGCCGACAACAGCTCAGCTGGCCATGAAGCTCCCTGCCTGTTACGGAATCCTTAATCTCATTAACGCGGTCAGAATCGCCTGATGAATCCATTACTCACCCTCTTAACAACGTGCACGCAGCATAAAACGTCCTTGATTAGTCCACCACCCATCGACTGGTCAAGAAATTCTCCGCAATCTGTGGATTTCGAAAGATTAACGCACCCACAACAGCCCACTACTTGTCCCCATCTTAATCCAGTTTAATCCAATCCACATAATTTCCCTCTCTCTATATTAACTCCACAAAGCACAGGCAATCAGTAGGTTAACAAACTCCATGATTTTTATGCAACCCAAAGTTCATTACAATGGTCACAAACGTCCGCAAACGGTTCCTATTGGGCCAGTTAAATCCACTCTACAAAGTAATAACTTACACATTCCATAAATCAGTTGTCACATAACGATTGTAAGATTAATTTGTCAATATATCGGCCGCGGTTTACGGAACACAAAAGTTCGTCACCGCGTTCACAAAAGCCCGTCACTGGACCCGATATCACGTCAGCTCAGTCCAGTCCACAAATCCACACACATGAGAACGATACAGTATAGTACATTACAGTATTCGCAAATTCGAACCAACACTAAGACAGCACAAGGGAAATAGTACACTGCATACAGCGTCTGTGCGCCCCAGTGCAAGCTGTATTATATAGGCCGTGTGTGTGCGTCCCTTGACCTCATTTGCACATGTCGGTGGCATGTGAACGAAGTGAGGGGAGAGGAATGGGACTGAGGGAAGAAGCGACGATTCGTACTGTCAACCGAACACAATACACACACACACACACACACACACACACACACACACACACACACACACACAGAAGCATGCGAAAATAAGGTTACGGTCTACTTTTTATGACCCCAGACTTCACTATAAACACCACTGTCACTTCCAGGGCGTCACGATTCGAATTCACAGCCACACAACATTTACATGCACTGAGTCACTGCAGAGAACCGCCCAGTGCATCCAAAATGTTGAGAAACTGCCCCTCGTCAGACATCTCAAAGTCCGACACTACGCCGATCGAACGGACAATTTTAAAAGTTAAAGTAACTAAACACGTCATTTAACAGGGCGAGTATTTTCAATACAATGAAAGACACTATTCAAAAACATTTCACACTTACAAGTTAACTAATTAACTAACTTCCTGAGAAGCTAACCGGTCCTCAGCTAATCAAGAAATTCCCCGAATTTCATGGAACGCGAAGATGCATTACCACATTCACAAGAGCCCGCCACCTGTCCCTATACTGAGCCAGATCAATCCAATCCATGCCTCCCATTCGACTTCTTTAAGATCCATTTTAATATTATCCTCCCACCTACGTTTAGGCCTTTCAAGTGCTCTCTTTCCATCAGGTCTCCCCGTCAAAGCCCTCTACGCACCTCTCCTGTCCCCTACACGTGCTGCATTCCCTGTCCATCTCATTCTTCTTGATTTGATCTTCCGAATATTTGGTAAGGAGTAAAGATCATAAAGTTCCTTGTTACGTAGTCTTCTCCACTCCCCTGTTAGCTCGTCCCTCTTAGGCGCAAATATGTTCCTCAACACCCTATTCTCGAATACCCTCAGCCTACGTTTATCCCTCGGTGTGAGTGACGAACACTTCCAATTTTTAATAACGAAATCAAGACACATTATAATTATCAAATTTAAAACTCAGGTGCATTGTTACAACTTTCCTGACGCATGTCATGCGTTACCATCTAGAAATAGCAAACGTTTCTCGGCGTTCAGGCCTGTCCTCATGAACATTTTCAATTTAAAAAAAAAAAATTCCTCGAAGATGACCCGGGCAAAATTTGTGACTGGAGAAAGACCTGCGAGCAGGCCGTATAAAAAATCAACCGGCGGAACTCGTGTTTGAGACCCTTCCTATCGACAAGCAACTGGCATTCAAATAAAATTTAATTTTCTGGACTCCACCACTATGTAATGTGGCAAGTTGTTACCGTTTCAAAGAAATCTACTACCTCCATTCACGGGGTAGTGTATTTCATCCATTTTAAAGAGAAAAGTTGCAGTTTTGAGGAGTTTGACACGGAAGAATGTGTCATGGACGCGGAAAATGAGAAACGCATATAAAAAAATTTTATTTCTAAAAACTAAAGACATTACTTGAGATGTCTGTGTGTAAAACAAATAATAATTCCATGTGAATCTCAAATTAAATAACGTGTGAGAATGTAAACTGAACTCATATGGCTCTGTGTAGGGTATAAGTGAGAGGATTTTACGAAAACGCTTATGAACATTCGGGTTCCATAAAATGCACTAAATATCTTGCCTAGTTGACTGCTAGTATTTTAAGAAGAACGCTGCTGCATGGCGTTACTTAAGACCGACTTACAAATTGCCGCTTCTCAAGGCATTACACTAGCAACCTTGTAACCACATGTTTTCATAAATCGAATTACACAGGGTTCCTCTTTTTTGGGGTGTGTGTGTGTGTGTCTGACAAATATTGTGTACCACACCCCATCGCTTCTATGCCACGTGGACGGCGGAATGAATGATAAATGGTTGATAAATGGAGCCGACAGTAAATGGCAAATAACAGTTGTCAGACAAAATTATGACCCTATACGTTCGGTCTATCCAATCTTCGTTTAGATCAGGTACGCTCAACCCGTAGATCGCGGGCAACACGTAACCCCGCAACACAGCGTTGCCCGCGGAGACATTTGAAACGAGAGAACGTCTTTTAACACCTCCCCTGGCAAAGATGAGATAAAACACCGAAGCAATTTTGAAAACTTACATGCTGTTTATATTTTCAGACATATATTACATTACTAACTCATTTTGTTAAGAAATGCTCCACATAGCGACACAACAGCCTAGGTTGTGGAACTGCATTTTGTGTTAAGTTTTTCCTGTTACAATGATCAGTACATTTTACTGCACACGAAGTGCAAAAAAATACAAAGGTAAAATTATACACAGTTTTACGTCTACTTATTCACGCTCCATTCCGTCTAGTAAATTTCACGTTTTTATAAATAACACTATGTATTCCATCTGATACAACCTTTATTTATTGTTATTTTTCAAACACTACCTGTTTCGATCAAGCCGATCACCATCAGGTGTTTATTTACATACGATCGGCTTGATCGAAACGTATAATGTTTGAAAAACAATAAATAAAGGCTGTGTAGGCACAATACGTGCTGTTATTTGTGTAAGTCTGTATACACAACGGGATGGCTGGCGTCAAATTTCATTTTGGCCATATGCAGAGAACATTTTGCCGAAGTTTCTCGCACCGCATAAAAGACTGATCAGTCCTGATTTAGATAAAAAGAAAATTCTACAATACGCGCGCAAGTAATGTAATTCACCTTTGTTAACAAGTCGCTCCATCGCCCTGACGCACATGTCATCTAAGGTGCAATTTCTCCAAGATAATTACATCCATCTCTTGTTAATCCATACCTGGCACACCTGGAACGTGACATTCTACCTGAAACTCTGTCAAAACCTGCTAAATTTAAAAGGACTGGGGAATGAGCTTTCTAAAACCACGTCACTGCGCCCCAACAGTTGTAAGTAATCACACAGTTACAAGGGAAACACAGCACTATACTCCACACAGTACCCGCGTCACTATCTGCCTGCTTGTAGACGCGGACTGAACAACAGACACACTGCCCACTTGTTAATTCTGATGTCATTATCACGTCATGTTAAATTAAACCAGGCTGTGCAGTGAAAGATATACACAGTCGTGCACATGTCCTCCTTATGCAGTCACACACCAACTTAAACACACATGTTTTTATCGTCTAGTATAAAGCCGCTGATGAAGACTCCAGATAAAATTCGCCTTCATTATATGATGAATCGGGGGACACGCGGTGTCGCAGTTAGTTGAGACAATGCGTTACAAGCCGGAAAGGTCGCAGGTTCGATTCCCGATGGACTCGTTGACATTTTTCAACGACTTAATGCTTCCGGCCGCACTATGACCCTGGGGTCGACTCAGCGTCTAACAGACATGGGTACGAGGGGGTATCTCCTTCGGAAGGGGGGGGGGGTAAAGATGCCCGGTGTATAGCGCTGACCTTACCACATTCATGTGCTGATTGTCTAGAAATTCCGGGAGCCGCAACGTCCTCGACCACTTACGGCCTGTCCGGAACTTTACAGGGATCGGTGTACTTTTCTTACATAACTTAAACAACCAACCAACTAACTAACTAAATTACTAACTAACTAACTAACTAACTAACTAACTAACTAACTAACTAACTAACTAACTAACTAACTCCATGGAGCAGAGGCCTTCTTGAGAACCTAACAGTTTCTCAGCTAGTCAAGAAATTCCCCGCATTTTATGGAACCCGGAGGTTCATTACCGCATCCACAAGAGCCCCCACCTGTCCCTATCCTGAGCCAGATCAATCCAGTCCATGCCCCATCCCACTTCTTGAAGACCCACTTTAATATTATCCTCCCGTCTACGCCTGGGTCTCCCAAATGGTCGCATTCCCTCAGGTCTCTCCACCAAAATCCTGTATGCACCTCTACCCCGCCCATCTCATTCTTCTCGATTTGATTACCCAAATAATATTTTTAATAATAAACTAAACTTTACTTCATTCTCTGAAAAAAGGACGAAAGCACTTTTTTTCTTGACGCTTTCCAATATCTGAAATTACTGGCAGGTTCCCAGGTTTCGCCATTTGCCATGTTAACAGCGGATTTTAAGATTAAGATAAGTATATAGCATTGGTGGAATGAAACTGACAGGGGGACAATCGAAGAACGCGGAAAAATTGTCTTTGTGCCACTTTATTTTGCACATATCTCACACGGGCTGGACCTAGCTCGAACCCCGACCACAGCGGTGGGCGGCTGGAAACTAACCGCCGGCTCTTGACGCTTGAAGACAATGTGTGCAACTATCCTGAACATCCGAAAATGCATTGCTTTATTTGAACCTTCCCAGGCTTCGCCCACTCACCCTTCTTAAAACAGTGTACTAAGATTTGGTATGGAGCAAGGGTGGAATGATACTGCCGGGAAAAACTGAAGCACTCACTCTGAGAGGACCCTGTCCCAGTGCAACACTATCCAACACAAATGTCACACGGACTGGCCCGGGATTGAACTCTCGTCTCCTCATTCAGAGGCCGGCAAACAAACGCCCAAACCATGGCACAGTACTTGAAGCATCAATTCGTTTAACCCTTTAAAGACGAAACGTAATCTGTTTTATATAAGGACTCAGTGCGTACCGCGCTGTAAACACTCTCCACTTCGGTTATAAAAACCAATCTCTTGATGTTTTATAAGGCAAAAGTTCCTGTTTGTTCTGAGATCCGTACAAAACACATAAACGCAATGTGGGCACCACGTAGAATTTTTTTATGTTAAACCTGGTCGTATGCAAAGTTACCGCTAGGCTTTAAAAGGTTAAATAATACCTAAAACATCCGGTTCCTCTCTCACACTAAACGCTGTATATCTCCTTTAAAACGGAAATCGACTCATGTTGCATTCAGAAATCAATGTTAGTAGGGGGGGAGGGGGAGGAATAAAAAGACAATGAAAAAATTGACAAGGAATACCATATACGACAAAATCTCAACATACAAAACCATA
Source organism: Coptotermes formosanus (assembly GCA_013340265.1). Taxonomy (NCBI): domain Eukaryota; kingdom Metazoa; phylum Arthropoda; class Insecta; order Blattodea; family Rhinotermitidae; genus Coptotermes; species Coptotermes formosanus. The sequence goes on along the minus strand of BLKM01000174.1, from coordinate 1,317,485 downwards.
GAATTTCAACATGTCGACAAAATGCAAAGAACAGAACACAGAATTATTTTTAAAAATTACAAACCACATACGTCATGGAACCGAGGAAGACGGACTGGAACACTCTATGGAGCAATTCCACTTGCGAAGCGTGGGTAGTTCACACAAATCCCCCACTGCCAGATCATGATATGGACAATGAAACATCATAATGTTATGGACAAGACTTAAAGCAAAGCTGTCCTTATCAACGCCGCAAAGGCACACAGGCGGAGTAGAAATACAGCTCTATCCTCGACACCAGATGGAGGTAAATGGTGAACATCACCCATCGGCCGCTTTACGCCCTGCAAAGAACCCCAGTACCCGTTGAATAGGAAGGTTTGGTTGGCCCCAGAAGCGGTCTGGACGTTTTGGATAAGAGAAACATCTCTTATGCCTTCTGGGATTCGAACCCTAGATCGTCCAGCCCGTACCAGCTATGCAATGTGTGTCCTTTTTCGGTGCTTCGGCAGCTAGGACAAAAGGAAACCATTCGGCCACTGTCATACAGTGCTACCACACAACAAACACAATTACCGTACGAATCTTTGCGTTCAGAAAAAAAAAATTTAATTTCCAAAATCAGGTAAGTTGGTACACGAGCATATCGAATAAACTACATTCAACGAACTACGCTGTTGACAAATGCAGACACAGACACGCTGTATTGAATCAGACTATGCTTCAAGTTCGTTCATTACAAGGGAACTGCAAGAGATTAATGATGTATCTATTTCTCATATCGAGCACGACTAAGCGCCAAAGACAGTCGATCACAAAATAAGTTTACATGTCGTTTGACTTCATATCTTGGGAGTCTACAATGATTTTGATTACGTCACGGAAAGTTGTCGACCAGCGATGATCATCTGTTCCCCAGCACCGAAGTCAAATCTTGGCGGTTACACATTTAACCTTTTACATCCTAGCGGTTATTTTATGTACCATCACGTTTAACATTAACCCTTTAAAGAAGAAGCGTCATCTGTTTTATATAAGGACTCAGTGCCTACCGCGCTGTAAACACTCTCCACTTCGGTTATAAAAACCAGTCTCTTTGATGTGTTATAAGGCAAAAGTTGCTGTTTGTTCTGAGATCCGTACAAAACACATAAACGCAATGTGCGCACCACGTAGAATTTTATAATGTTAAACCTGGTCGTATGCAAAGTTACCGCTAGGCTTTAAAAGGCTGATAAATTCTACGTTCTGCCCACACAGTGTATTTATGTGTTTTGTATACGGATCTCAGAACAAACAGCGACTTTTGCTTTTTACAGCATTAACTGATGAGTTTTATAATCGAGATGGAAAGTGTTTACTGCGCGGTACGTACTGGGTCTTTATACAAAGGATTACGTCTTGTCCTCAATGCGATAAAGATGATCGAGAGTTGGGGAAAGTTGCGACACCATGGTTGATAACACAGGACACGGACTGATATCAGCAGGTAGTAGAAAAGCTGGCCAAACGATTTCACAAATCCCTCGATTTTGGTGGGGACTACGTGGAAAACTAGTGGTATAGCAGTATGATTAGATGTGAAACGCTTTCATTAGAGGTGAGACAGAGGAACCCAAAATAGATGCAGCGTCGTATATAGGGAAGGGGCCGGATAGGGACAGTTTCAGAGTAACTTCCTGCTTCCATCTTCAGAACAAAACAGCTGAGCAGGGAAAAAGTGTTATGGCATAAAGGAAAGAGTTGAATAGGACCAAGTGTGTGACAAAATGGTTACGGGTCATTGAACGGCAACAGGTTCCTCCGAAACGTCAGCAGAGATCTGCCAAATTACTTGGCGCGACATCCCAGAAGACAGACCTTAATATTCATTGCCTTAGTGCCCCAAATACCTTAGGAATTAAATGTTTGATATCACCGCTGACGTGGAATATAGCGCACATGCCAAGAATACTTATGGAACCTTGGGGTGAACGCCAGACAGCGTCGGACGGCAGAAATTTAAGAAGCACTAAGCTTCCTTCGTATAAATAAAATCTACTCGTCTTATACATTCACTGACTCACAAAGACAAAAACGACCGGAATTTTGAAGACTTCATGTTACACCCGTCCAAAAATACAGTACGTACCTCCACTCATGGAAATTATAAACAAAAATTCAGTTTCAGCGTCACAGAAAACACAGTCCGTGTCCATTGCCAAGACCAATGCTTTAACCTTTTAAAGCCTAGCGGTAACTTTACGTACTACCAGGTTTAACATTAAAAAATTCTACGTGGTGCCCACATTGCGTTTATGTGTTTTTTACGGATCTCAGAACAAACAGCAACTTTTGCCTCATAAAACATTAAGAGATTGGTTTTTACAATCGAAGTGGAGTGTTTAAAGCGCGGTACGCACTGAGTCCTTATATAAAACAGATACGCTTCGGTTTTAAAGGGTTAATAATGTTTAGAGAAATAATAGTTTTTTGTTCTCAGATTCATTCGAAAGACTTAAATAGTCTGTTGAAGAAAATACACAATTTGAATTACCCGTCCTAATAAATCGAAATTTAGCTCATTTAAGTTATTTTAATTCGAATTTATCTCTGTTTCCGTTTAATTACCAACCATAATACCATAATAACAGTCCTCAAACGATAAACTGCTAGGTTTTACACCATGTACAAAAATGCACTTGATACGTTTCGGAGGAACTTTCTGCCTCCATCTTCAGTGTGACTAAACCTGATCCAGGTGGATGCTGAACCATCGCTAAGGTTCCTCCTAAACATCAAAATAAACGCGTTACACTATACCGTGTAACCACCCCCCCGTCAAAAAAAACAAACATCTCAGAAACACCCGCTATGAAAACCTGAAGATGCAAACCAATGCTCCTTCAGTAAGTCAAGAGGCTACCCACCGTTTAAGAAACACTAAGATCAGTTACCGCAATCACAACAGCCCGCCATGGGCCCTACACTGAGCCACCTGAAACCAGTTCACGTCCTCACGCTCTATCCCTTAAGATCTATTTCAGTCACATTATTCTTCCATCTACACCTAGGTTATCCAAGTGCTCATTCTCCTTTTGGTTTTTAGAACTGCTGTACGCTTTTCTCACTTGTCCTACATGTGACATTCAACACGTACCAGGATTCTCTCCCAGGCGTTATGTTGATCACTCCCCTTCATCTAGCGCTGAGGATACGAATGAGTGGATCTATACCTCTGCTACCCCTATATGCCTTCATGACGTGCACAAGGACAACTTTACCCTTTACCTTGCTGTCCATGTAATTTTCACTGATTTCTTCACCCTATAAACCATGAAACTCCTAAGTACGTGCGATTCTCCAGTCCGTGTTACCACCTCTCTCCAGCCCAAATATATCTCTCAGTACCAAAACACAGCAAATTTGCTCAGGTGGTGACACTTCTGGATTTTATTCGCGAGGTTCCGTGTTCGAACCATACGCTCGACTATCCTCAGGTTTTGCATTTGTTTTCTCAGTCCACTAGCAGGTTATCTCAAAGCAATACCGCTTCATACTTGCAATCTAGAACTGTCCTGTTCGTATCCCGGTCTGGTAGACTTGGTCTTTTTATTTTTTCCTCTGTACATACAGGTTAATGCTGGACAAGTATCACGAACACTTCTTTCCAGTTCAATTTTTTTCAGTATGCAATTTTAATGACAGTGCCAAACTTCAAAGATTATATAGTGTCGGTATTCACTGTCACCAAATCATTCACCGGTATACAGTCTCCACTTACTGACAGCGTCGTTAACCCCCTGAAGCACTGTGGTTACTATACGTACCAGCAGGTTTAACATTCACAAATTCTACGTTCTGCCCACACAGTGTATTTGTGTGTTTTGTGTGGATCTCAGAACAAACAGCGATTATTTCCCTATACAGCATTAACTGACTGGTTTTTATAACCGAGACTGAGTGTTTTCTGCGCGGTACGAACTGGATCTTTAAATAAAACAGATTAATCTAAGTCTTCATATGGTTAAACAAATTAGAAGTAAAATAATGTTTCAAAATCCTCTTCCGCAACGCCCTTAACCTTTTAAAGCCTACCGGTAACTTTACGTACCACCAGGTTTAACATTAAAAAATTCTACGTGGTGCCCACATTGCGTTTATGTGTTTTGTACGGATCTCAGAACAAAGAGCAACTTTTGCCTTATAAAACATTAAGGGACTGGTTTTTATAACCGAAGTGGAGAGTGTTTACAGCGCGGTACGCACTGAGTCCTTATATAAAACAGACAGGCTTCGTCTTTAACCTTTTAAAGCCTAGCGGTAACTTTACATACCACCAGGTTTAACATTAAAAAATTCTACGTGGTGCCCACATTGCGTTTATGTATTTTGTACGGATCTCAGAACAAACAGCAACTTTCGCCTTATAAAACATTAAGAGACTGGTTTTTATAACCGAAGTGGAGAGTGTTTACAGCGCGGTACGCACTGAGTCCTTATATAAAACAGATACGCTTCGTCTTTAAAGGGTTAATCTCCATTTCTTTATGACATACACGCAGCTAACACCATCACGCTTTAACACTGACACTCTACAGCCATAAAGATGTTCAACTTACGAGAGGTTACACTACATACTGACAAAGCACACACGGCACGCGGTAATATCCGAACGCTAATGTAGTGTCGCTATGCTTTCTTGTTTGTTCGAGTATGTTCAGGGTTTAGGACGATCCCAAGCTTCGTGAGAGGGGTGTGTCCGTACTGTCGGTGTAACATCTTCCTGTAAATGAGAGACCTGTGCTACTGTATAATGTAACAGCGTACAATGCACGCGGGGGGGGGGGGGGGGGGAGAATTGCGGCCCTTGGCGATATTCAGGTGTGTGTACATGCACATCTACATTATATATATGATATATTTACTGCCTAGGGCCGCAACTTGTTCACCCCTTTTCGAACAACACTCTCACATTAGCAGCTCCCATCACAAAATTTGAACGCAAAATGTTGGCAACGGTCTATAGATATAGTGTCCGCAGATAACATTAAAGACGAAGCGTATCTGTTTTATATAAGGACTCAGTGCGTACCGCGCAGTAAACACTCTCCACTTCGGTTATAAAAACCAGTCTCTTAATGTTTTATAAGGCAAAAGTTGCTGTTTGTTCTGAGATCCGTACAAAACACATAAACGCAATGTGGGCACCACGTAGAATTTTTTAATGTTAAACCTGGCGGTATGTAAAGTTACCGCTAGGCTTTAAAAGGTTAAGGGATACGGGAGGGTATACAGTTCAGTCGGTATTGTGCCTGCGCTACGAACTGGACAAGGAATCGTGGTTCGACTTCCAGCAGACGCAAACGCGTCCAGACCTGCTCTGAAGTCCACCCATGCCCCTATTCAGGGGTACCGATGGGTCCTTCTCAGTACGTAACGCACTAGGGGCACGAAGTTGACCACTAACCTCCATCTGCTACCCGAGGATACGAATGAGTGCCGCTATACTTCCGCTGTACCTTCATGACACGCACAAAGACACCTTTACCTCCACTCTTACCTTTAAAAACAACACTGTATCCTTACCACGATTTCAAAATGTACGCTATGTAACTGTACTTGGCAAAGGTCGAGACTGCAATACCGAAAGAAGGGGTACTCTTCGCTGTCGTTTGCCATCTACAGGTCTATCTGTAACTACAAACGACTACTACGTTACGACAGACTAGCTGTATACGTAAGGATATCATTCTTATACGTGTGTCGGTGTTCCAAAGAAATTGGTGCAAAGCGAATCACGTACATTTGTGCAACCATTCCTGAAATACAATTTGTTTTTCTCGTGAAAATCTTTGGTCACCATTTCACTTTGAAAACGCCACATCTGGCTGCCACGGAGGAAATAATCACCAACCCTTACCCTACTGCAGGGGCTCTCGGAAGATTCCGACAAAATGATATCACATCAACAAGACAGAATCAGAGACTCGAGGAAATACTACAGAACCTTCCGTTGTCATGACAACACACAATGCCCAGGTCTCCGTATAACCTTTCTTTGCGACAAAGGTATTAGAACAAATTGCAAAAGGAGCTGCTGTGTGTGAACTCTGCAATTATGAAAACATTGATATCAAAATGGAAAATCAAAGACGACCAGTTTCAGGGTAACAAAATAAATAACAAGTTAGGAAATGTCCGCAAATCGCAACTGTACTCGCGTTTTTGCTTTGTCAACTTACCCTGATTTTAACCCTTAGAGACGAAGAGTATCTGTTTTATATAAGGACTCAGTGCGTACCGCGCTGTAAACACTCTCCACTTCGGTTATAAAAACCAGTGTCTTAATGTTTTATAAGGCAAAAGTTGTTGTTTGTTCTGAGATCCGTATAAAACACATAAACGCAATGTGCGCACCACATAGAATTTTTTAATGTTAAACCTGGTCATATGTAAAGTTACCGCTAGGCTTTAAAGGGTTAAACTCGTGAGCATTTTCAATCAACACAATAAAGAACAGTGAGACTTACACGGTCTGTCACAATAGGTTGTTATGTTCAAACCATCAATCTTCCCTTGGGCCTTAGTTCGCACCCCACACAGAACACAGCATGAAATGAAATGACCAACGACGGTTACATATGACCATAAATGTATGCAACTCTTCATGGAAAATGCCGAATTTTTGTCTGATTTTAACCAAAATCAGAAAATGTGTTTACAAACATCAGTAAAAATCCCAAATACAAAATTTCACGTAAAAATACCCGCTCCATGGGGATGGCAATGTCTCATGAGGACTGACACGCACGACGAGGCTAAAAGGTCGATTTTCGCAACCGCTTTGCAAACGCGGCTAAAAACGCAACTTATAAAGTTCTTTCCGTCGCCAAGTTGACACTTTCTGACAACGAAAAGTGTTCAGTTCATCTACTTTTACACAAGCCTGCTCAAACCGTACTGCAGCACTGCACTGGGGCAGCAATCAATCTTGTATCAATAACCCATGCACTACAAACAATGTGGTCGTTCTACAAAACCAGCCTCAAAGGTTCGTCTTTCCTGCCTTGTAAGACGCTACAAGTGAATACAGTGAGCAACGGGAGTAAAGCGTGTATACAGTACTTTTAACAGTTGCGGCAGAACCTCTGTCCACACATACTGTTCCTGTATATGGCCATAACAATTTTAACAATTTTAATTTTGTGTTGTAGTTACTTACATGATACAGACTCCTTCCTCAGTATGTTTTAAAGACCAATTGTGAACCTGAAGATAACCTGAGATAGGTCGAAACATGTAGTTCCGTATAATAAATATAATTTAGTTGTGTTCGGACTGATACTGATTTAATGTTTTTTACTATTAACAACACAACAGGGGATGGCATTCTTTACACTTATTTAAAAAACCACTACAAGTTACATGACACATGCCACCATTGGCAACAAATTTTTATAGATTCAACTTCTTAACACATTCGGCTGTTAAGATACAGGGTGATTTCTAGGGCCATTTCAAGAAGGGCGAGGAGAGAGGGTATGTGTCTTACGACGCGGAAAATTCGGTACTCGAATTTTGAAACTAGCGGTCATTTCAACTATAACAATACAACTACACTATATACAAAGCGAGTTTTCAAATCTTCATGGCAGTGACTATGAATATACCGTCACGCCAAAGAGGTACGATCTCGGGCCCTCAGACTGCGGCCAAGACCGCGCTAATGTCCTTTAACCTTTTAAAGCCTAGCGGTAACTTTACGTACCACCAGGTTTAACATTAAAAAATTCTACGTGGTGCCCACATTGCGTTTATGTGTTTTGTACGGATCTCAGAACAAACAGCAACTTTTGCCTTATAAAACATTAAGAGATCGGTTTTTATAACCGAAGTGGAGAGTGTTTACAGCGCGGTACGCACTGAGTCCTTATATAAAACAGATACGCTTCGTCTTTAACGGGTTAATAGGGCGCAATCCAGGGTGGTTATTGGCCTTCTCACTGGGCGTAACACCCTGAGAAGACATCTCCACATAACGGGGCTGATGGACAGCCCTTGTGTAGGAAATGTGGGGCTGGGAGGAAACCTCAGCCCATGTGCTGTGTGAGTGTGAAGCCTTGGCGACACTCAGGCATTATCTATCTGGGATCGTTTTTCTTGGACCCTGAGGACGTTAGAGGTCTGAGTCTAAGGGAAATCTGGAAATTCTTCAGAAGAACACGGCTCTCGTGACTTGGACCCAGTGAGGGGGCACAAAGGGCCTGTGAAGGCCTACGTGCAACGGGACCGTGATGGCTCGACCCATACTTACTCATTACAAAAGAGGTACAGCCAATGCAGTAATTAAGAATCTCATACAAATGTCTTCCAATAGCCTTGTAAGGCCAGGTGGTAAATATCTGTACCAGCTACTGTGACATTAAGACAAAACATTTTTGCCAAATCATGTGTTTAAGTATTTCATACGATTCTCACAATAAATACCAACGATTTCTCTAAACAGCATTAACCCTTTAAAGACGAAGCGTATCTGTTTTATATAAGGACTCAGTGCGTACCGCGCTGTAAACAGTCCACTTCGGTTATAAAAACCAGTCTCTTAATGTTTTATAAGGCAAAAGTTGCTGTTTGTTCTGAGATCCGTACAAAACACATAAACGCAATGTGGGCACCACGTAGAATTTTTTAATGTTAAACCTGGTGGTATGTAAAGTTACCGCTAGGATTTAAAAGGTTAATAGGTTAATTTTTATGATGGATGCGGACTGTGATTTCTGTGAGGTACAAATAAAAATTCATTTTTTATATACAATGTCCTTTCTATTACCCCGAGTAATTGTGGGGTAAACAAGTGGCCGCGCGGTCTATGGCGTGGGTCTGCGCTCACTCGCTTGCTGGGATTGCGGGTTCGAATCCCGCCAGAGGCATGGATGTCTGTCTCTTGTCAGTGTTGTGTGTTGTCAGATAGATGTCTCTCCGTCGGGCTGATCACTCATCCAGATGAGTCCTACCGAGTGTGGCGTGTCTGAGTGTGATCGTGAATCCTCGTTAATGAGAAGGCTATGACCGACTACGGCTGCTGCGTCATGAAAAAAAAAATGATGGGGTGAAGAGATATCTAAGACACACTAAGAATCCAAAACATGTAATCTACTGAGCCACGAACAAAAATTAAATTGTTATTTGTTTCTTATATACATACTACATACCCCAATTAGGCTTATTGTTTACGCAACTAACCCGTGGTTTATGTTTGACTTACGGATTTCGTTCCAGCACTCGGCGCCCTTAGTCAATATTCATTAATAACCTACAACAGTGTACGGATAATTCGCAAAGTAGATAATCCGCAAATGGAAAATCGAGAGTACACTGTATATCTACGACGAAAAACAGTCTTCACAGGTTTAACATGTAACTTTGTCACACAGATAACTATTAACATATTAACCTTTTAAAGCCTAGCGGTAACTTTACGTACCACCAGGTTTAATATTAAAACATTCTACGTGGTGCCCACATTGCGTTTATGTGTTTTGTACGGATCTCAGAACAAACAGCAATTTTTGCCTTATAAAATATTAAGAGAGTGGTTTTTATAACCGAAGTGGAGAGTGTTTACAGCGCGGTACGAACTGAGTCCTTATAAAAAACAGATACGCTTCGTCAACCTTTTAAAGCCTAGCGGTAACTTTACATACGACGAGGTTTAACATTAAAAAATTCTACGTGGTGCCCACATTGCGTTTATGTGTTTTGTACGGATCTCAGAACAAACAGCAACTTTTCCCGTATAAAACATTAAGAGACTGGTTTTTATAACCGAAGTGGAGTGCTTACAGCGCGGTACACACAGAGTCCTTATATAAAACAGATACGTTTCGTCTTTAAAGGGTTAATTTCTATACCAGTAGTCCGATGTAATGTTAAAAGTGGCGTTTAAACACACTGATTGGCCTGCAAAACCTTATTTTATGCACATTACTGGAACACGCGTTATCTGTCATATGAGCAGCTTACATGGTGACAATAAAACATGGCGTTACAGCGTCTATTCAAAAGCACAACACACACACACACGCACATGTATGAACGCACAGCCCTACTCCCTCATCATATGTAGGCACATACATTTACTGCAGAATCCACCTACAAAAACTGAATGGCTTAGGACATATTGAAATTAAGCGTACGTATATGCGTTACAGAACGTATTATTTTCGGTTCATTTCGCGACTGTCGCTATCTCCACCAAACAGCGTCGATATTGATAAGTGAATGTAAATGTGGACACTGGTGGAATGATAACGGACGGGGGAAAAACCGAAGTACTGCGATAAAATCCCGCCCCACTGCGACTTTCGTATGTTGCCTGCCCTGGAATGGAACGCGGACCTTCCACATGAACTACTATGAATAAAAAGACATTCAAATCAACATCAAATACTAAACCAAAAAATACACACTTGTTATTTTAATTTGATATCATGCATCACAATGACTGTAGCTCAGTCCGACATGTTTCGAGCCCCTCGTGGGATCTTCATCAGGGATTCCTTGTGACAGTATAATTACACAAACACAACTAACAACATAAATGTTAAAAATAAAAAATGTGTAAACGTTGCAGAGGTTGGACAATTGTTGGTTTGGTATTATACGTTGATCAATGGCAATCCACGACATGAACAATACGAAATTCAAATCATTTATTTATTGTTTATTCAACGACGCTGTCAGTAGCTCAAATTATAGGTGCAGTGAATAAATTGGAGCACAGTCGTTACATGCGGACAGACGGACAGCCAGGCAGACATGACGAAGCTAAGAGTCGTAATTTTGCGATTTTGCGAATGCGCCTAAAAATAACCGATATGTAACACGTCAATATAACAGCTGTGCCAACAGGATTCCAGAATTGTAACCATTTATACCGACTTCTTTAACCTTCTAAAGCCTAGTGGTAGCTGTACATACCACCAGGTTTAACATTAAAAAATTCTACGTGGTGCCCACATTGCGTTTATGTGTTTTGTACGGATCTCTGAACAAACAGCAACTTTTGTCTTATAAAACATTAAGAGAATGGTTTTTATAACCGAAGTGGAGAATGTTTACAGCGCGGTACGCACTGAGTTCTTGTATAAAACAGATACGCTTCGTCTTTAAAGGGTTAATTGACATTACAATGCCCCTGTCCAATAGGCAAGTTACACTAACAATACGAACACCTGTCGTTGAGAAACTGCGTGTAGCAGTGTCTCCGCAAGAAAGAAACAGTTTCTCGGTAAATCACGAACTCCCCAAATTTTATGTAACCAGAACGTTCAAGGGTGACATGAAGCAAGTTTCATACTGAGGGCCCACAAATATTAGGCGCCACCGTACAAAATTAAGTCGCCCGGGCGACCTGGGGCCCTGGATTTGTGTACCCCTGTGTTAAGACAGTCTTTTTAGATTTGCAATTTCAATGCAGCCTGGAGACAGAAACTATGTAGAGAAGATGAGAAAAGTTCCGACCATCACTGCAAAATTCAATTAACTTTCAAGTCTGCAAGTTGGCCTCTGTTCTTTTTACGTGAAAGACAATTTGACTGCCAAATAAAAGTCTCGCTAATTGGTTTCTGCTAGCAAGATGATTTTACTGTGTGGTAGCAAACGTACAGGCCAAGTTGCTCCTGTGTTTAAACAAATACCACATTCTGGTGGAAAACTAAGTACATGGTCATGTCTCGAAATCAGAATGCAGGACAAAATCACAACATAAAGACAGATAATAAATCCTTTGAAAGGGTGGAAGAATTCAAATACTTGGGAGCAACCCTAACAAATCGAAACTCCATTCATGAAGAAATTAAGAGCAGATTGAATTCGGGGAATGCTTGCTATCATTCGGCGCAGAATCTGTTGTCCTCCAGGTTGCTATCCCAAAGCACAAAGATTAGGGTATAAAGAGCTGTAGTTTTACCTGTTGTTTTGTATGGTTGTGAAACTTGGTCTCTCACACTGAGGGAGGAACAAAGAATGAGGGTGTTCGAGAATAGGGTGCTGAGGAGGATATTTGGGCCTAAGAGGGACGAGGCGACAGGGGAGTGGCGAAGACTACATAACGAGGAACTTAATGACCTGTACTCATCACCAAATATTATTCGGGTAATCAAATCGAGAAGAATGAGATGGGCGGGACATGTAGCGCCTATGGGGGAGAAGAGAGGTGCATACCGGATTTTGGTGGGGTGACCTGATGGAAGGCGACCACTTGGGAGACCCAGGCGTAGATGGAAGATATTAAAATGGATCTTCGGGAAGTGGGATGGGTGGGCATGAACTGGATTGAGCTGGCTCAGGATAGGGACAGGTGGCGGGCTGTTGTGAATGCGGTAATGCTCCTTCGGGTTCCAGAAAATGCGGGTAATTTCTTGACTAGCTGAGAAACTGTTAGCTTCTCAAGAAGGCCTCTGCTCCATGGAATTAGTTAGTTAGTTAGTTAGTTAGTTAGTTAGTTAGTTAGTTAGTTAGATGGCATATGGAGGAGGTGGGGTATTGCTCCACGTACTCTTACTCTCGCCAATAAACAAAGAGGGTAAGCTTAACGCCCCCGCCGGTTTATCCCGAAAAAGAGACCAAAGTATCTACGACACAGGAGACTGGGAAGGACTCGACATTTACGAAAAAAAGTATTTTGCTCCTACCAGGAATCAAACCCCGATTCGTTGGTGAAGCCCGTAGTCACATTTTAGAGAATATTTACTCTAGGCCTAAATTAACCTCGAATTTCGCGTGATCGAATCAAGGAAGATCAAATGGGCGGGGCATGAGGCACGTACAGGAGAAAAATGCGTACTGGGTTTTGGTGGGTAACCCTGAAACAAAGACCCACTTGAGAGACCTAAGTGTAGATGGCAGGAGCATGTTAAGTGGATCTTTAAAAAATTCATGCAAGGACGTGGATGGCAATAGTAACTGGCGTGGTCTTGTAAGCACGGTCATGAAATTTCGGGTACAATACGACGTCAGATTTCTTGACCAGCTGAGTAACTATTAGCTTCGCAAGGACTATACTCCAAGGAGTGAGTGAATAATTCACTAACTCAAGGAGTTAGTGAATTATTTAGCTGTTACTTAGCCGAGTTTCGGTAAGATTACGGAGTCTGCGCTGCAACCTTCAGCTGATATTTCGGGAAGTGTAATTTGCTACCAGAAGTACATTACCCACCCACACTGTATGTGCAGTGACTAGCACCGCGTCAGATCATAAGACTGCAAAAAGCTTCATATTTAAAACTCGAAACGGCTATTACAAGCGTAAGCCACCCACATAAAACGATAAATATCAAACACATCACATGCAGTAATGTCAGAGGTTTATCACGGCGTTTACTGTCAAGATTCTCTCTTCGCAAGAAAGCTATCCAGTTGTCAATGTTTCACGGGAACTTAGTGTCCTCATATTCTAAACAGAAGGGGCTCTGAAGATAGGTGTAGCAGATTCCTCCAAAACGTCGGTACCCATCGACCAAACTGCACAACGTTTCATGCCAGAGATCTAATCATGACACCATACAAAGGCTTCTAAACGTTTAAGACGAAATTTAGATTTCATTATATTTAAAGATTCAGTCCGTACCGCGCAGTAAACACACTCCGTCTCGGTTATAAAAACCAGCCAGTTAATGCTGTATAGGGAAATAATCGCTGTTTGTTCTGAGATCCACACAAAACACATAAATACACTGTGTGGGCAGAACGTAGAATTATATTTAAAGATACAGTCCGTACCGCGCAGTAAACACACTCCGTCTCGGTTATAAAAACCAATCAGTTAATGCTGTATGGGGAAATAATCGCCGTTTGTTCTGAGATCCACACAAAACACATAAATTCACTGTGTGGGCAGAACGTAGAATTATATTTAAACATCCAGTCCGTACCGCGCAATAAACACACTCCGTCTCGGTTATAAAAACCGATCAGTTAATGCTGTATGGTGAACTAATCACTGTTCTGAGATCCACACAAAACACATAAATACACTGTGTGGGCAGAACGTAGAATTGTTGAATGTTAAACCTGGTGGTACATATAGTAACCACGGAGATTTAAAGTGTTAATTTACATTATATACAGATACAGTCCGTACCACGCAGTAAACACACTCCATCTCGGTTATAAAAACCAGTCAGTTAATGCTGTGTAGGGAAATAATCGCTGTTTGTTCTGAGATCCACACAAAACACATAAATACACTGGATGGGCAGAACGTAGAATTATATTTAAAGACTCAGTCCGTACCGCGCAGTAAACACGCCCCGTCTCGGTTATAAAAGCCAGTCAGTTAATGCTATATAGGGAAATAATCGCTGTTTGTTCTGAGATCCACACAAAACACATAAATACAATCATCCCTCCCTTTTCGCGGAGGTTATGTTCCAAGACCCCTCCGCGAAAAGCGAAAATCCGCGAGTAATTATCCACTCCCCCTCAAAACAGTATTTTAATTGTCCTGGTGTTTTTTTTTTTTTGTTGGCAGAAACATTGTGATGGGAACTGCTTCTTTTTCTCCTTCAGCCCCTTGAACATCAAGCAATATGGCTAGAAGACCTGTTAGAGTTGTCGGTAAAATGTTGACGTTCCTATCCATTGAAGGGTCCGACTGACGCATTTTTATTCCTGGGACGAACCCACCAATTTGGGAAACCGCGAAGCAGGAAACCGCAAAAGCGAGACATGAGTGTATACTCTGTCGACAAAAAGTAGACATTTTGAATATCAAATGTAATGGTATATAACGTGAATCCTGGGCTATAAAAGGGTTAAAGCAACAGTGTGCATGCGTTTGTGTAAGTGTAGACTGACGTTCATGCAAGACACAGCAAATTAAAATGCAGGAGAATCGATCTCAGAAAGAAAATAAATGTAACTGTGACGCCTGTTTAAAGACTGACCCGCTGAAAACACGCGCCGGAAATGCAAGGATTTGCAGTTCATCACTACCACTTGGTACGGAGTCGCTTCCTTGTGCAACCGATTGTTACTGAATCACTCACAAAATTCCTTGCATGTATGGTGCCAATACGTTCCATCATCGTGTTCACAGCAGCCTGTCCTTAAGAATATTAGCTGAGTTCGTAACTCCAGCATAAGTTACTGCTCGTATATAAATTAGGCACCCCACAGTCGAAAAAACACAGCGCTACCTAACCCATGCAAAATACTTCCTGTTCTTATCTCCCCGAAGGCTAGAGTTACTCTACATCTACCTTATATAACATCCCTGGCGTGAGTGAGTCACACACTTGCTGTTATGGCAACCGTTGTTACAGAGTTGTGTGTTCAATGTGAGGTACGTGCTGAGAACGAAGAAACAGCTGAGCATCAGAGTGTACTGTGAGTTACGAGCTCAGGCCGAGGAAAGAGCTAAGCATAAGAGTGTACTGTGAGTTACGAGCTGAGGCCGAGGAAAGAGCTGAGCATAAGAGTGTACTGTGAGTTACGAGCTGAGGCCGAGGAAAGAGCTGAGCATAAGAGTGTACTGTGAGTTACGAGCTGAGGCCGACGAAAGAGCTGAGCATAAGAGTGTACAGTGAGTTACGAGTGAGTTCATACCAACATGTGTCTAAATCTGAATAGCTACCGAGATAGAGCTGTTTGAA
Source organism: Coptotermes formosanus (assembly GCA_013340265.1). Classification (NCBI taxonomy): domain Eukaryota; kingdom Metazoa; phylum Arthropoda; class Insecta; order Blattodea; family Rhinotermitidae; genus Coptotermes; species Coptotermes formosanus. The sequence goes on along the minus strand of BLKM01000174.1, from coordinate 1,301,865 downwards.
TCTCCAGGCCTAATTCCGTTACATTTTTGACGGGTTGGGTGAAGAGCGAATCTTGCAAAAGAAAAGTGGATACACGAGACAAATTGCTCGCTCGCGTTTTGGATGCTGCCGCCCGTATAAAGAAACGTGAAGATCAACTCTGACGAACAACACGCGATCTTCCCACACAAGTTCCGGAGTGCGCTGTGGTCGATGGTGGGATTTACGAACACTTATTGTGAACTGTAACAAATTTGTCATTTCTGTGTAAATAATGTGTAATTTAAACATTAAATTACAATTAAAATGCAAGTAACAGTAAATAATTTCTGTTTATTACCATTCACAATGCTTTTGTATTTGTGGATTCAAACAGCTCTACCTCGCTAACCATTCACAATTAGACACGCGTTCCTACAGACATCTCTTTCTCACAATGACCGATACTATAGCCTCCCAAAATATGTACATTTCCTCTTGAATCACCCTGTACAGATCAATGTCTGCAGCGAAAATGAGCCATGTAAAAACTAAAGAAGTCTAAGAGAAGTTGATACAGAATTTTCCTTTACGTAAAGCTGAGTAAAACCTGCTGTAACCACTCACCTAGTCTACTATGCCTTGTCGCTTCTACAAGCACGTTCACAGGGTCTTATTTTGAAAACCCCACACAACAAAAACCCAGTTTATATAACTAAACACTGGTACATGTCGCTTTATCATTATTGAAACCGAGGTAAATTTTAACTGGTCTAAGACTCAAAAGTCATAATAGGCTGGAGAAAATTACCTATCAAGGAGCTTCATAATTTATATTTTAACATCAAATCTTACTAGTCAAAAGGTAAAGATATCCTGCTTAATTAAGCGCCATGCGCTGAAAGAAATGAGAGGGTGGAGGTATTACTCCACTCATTCTTAACTTCAGCACTCGACGCGAGTGATCAGCTTCGCACCGCAGCCGTTTTACTATCAGTGCAACCATCCGCCAGTACCCAAACAATAGGGCGCTGAGGAGGCGGGCAGGCATAGCCGGTCTGGGGGTTGGTAGACGAAAGAAATTAGACAGACAAAAATGAAGGCCAATGAAACATCCTGTGAATTAAATTTATGTAACATCGTGTACTGAATATTAAGTCGAGATGAAAACTCCAAAGCTTTAGACTGAAATCGATAACTGGAGATAAATTTAGATTATGTAATAAGGGGAGGTGGTTCTTTCGAGTTGGTACACACAAGCTCCGACTCCGACTCCTCGATTTTTAAAACTCCGACTCCGACTCCTTCATAAAAGCTCAGCATGTATTAATAACGGTAAACCTATAAGACATTTCATCACCACCACGTGAATCATCAGGCTACTGTTTAGATTTATAACCTATATTTAAGTGTAAGTCTAATGGTTACTGTAGCTATCAGGGCTCTGGATTTGGAGTATCTAGTTAAGATTTTAGACTGAGGTCCGAGTCGGAGTCTGTACATTTTACCGACTCCGACTCCACCTAAAAATTCCTTCCGACTCCGACTCCACAGCCCTGTTTGGAACTATTCCATTCTTCTTGAACAACTGCTGGAAGTCAACAGTAGGGTACTACGGAGTTCTTAAACACACACACACACACAAAAGAAGGAAATGTGTGAGGGCTGTCTTGCGATAAATTTTATTTTCTGAGCACCCAGTGCACTAACTGCTGGATTAACATAATCCCGGCCTTTGTGTTTGAGTGCGATTATTGCATGTCAGGCACCCAAACCCCTAATCCGTACGCAGGATTTCGTAACGCACAGCCGCATCTGAACTGTATATCACAAAATACAGCCGCGTGACTAATTTCCTCGTTATTTCTGGCTCACTTTCGTGCGATATCTGAGATTCCAACAGCAGTACTGATAGAGATCCCAGTCTTACGGTATACGACGCCGTGTATATTGCTACAAAGGATCTTGTAATCTACACAGCGTCATATTCCACAGACGACAATCTTCTAACATGCCACGATTAACTACATTTCAATAAAGTTTCTAGACTAACAACAGAATTATTTATATACACACATTCCTTTCCACTTCCTTTTCTAGTCTGAAATACCGGAGTGCTAATCTGACTAGGCAGATTCGCGGAAGGAAACACTATTTCAGACCGTCACACGCCGACAGAAGAAATTCATTAAACAACTCCATGGAGCTGAGTCCATAAAGCTGACAGTGACTCAGCTAATCAAGAGATTTCCTGCATTTCATGCAACCCGAATTAGTGTTTAATCACCACCAACACAGCCATTTATTAGTGTTATCACAACAAGTTAGAAGGCTACAAGTTTCGACCACAAACTGGTCATGCTCAGGTCATTAAATGACTGAAAGACAAAATTGCAACTGCAAGCTCATTATGGATGGTTAGACTAGCATCTCAGTCCTTGGTTGTTAAAACACATGTCACACTAAAATATTTAAGATCCGTTAAAACTGAAATATCGAAATGATATGAAAATTAAGAGGAGGCAGTCTATTTATTCCTTCCCCGGAACAGGTTGCGTGCGTTTATTTCCTTGTTGTCCCCGGAGAATTTTGCTTCAAAACAACCAAAAAAAAAAAAGGCCGGTCCCAGTGGCCGCGCGGTCTAAGGCCTAGGCCTGCGGCCGAGCGCTTGCTGGGATCGTGGGTTCGAATCCCACCGGGGCATGGATGTTTGTCTCTTGTGAGTGTTTGTGTTGTCAGGTAGAGGTCTCTGCGATGGGCCGATCCCTCGTCCAGAGGAGTCCTACCGACTGTGGTGTGTGTCTGAGTGTGATCAAGTGAAAATAAACAACCTCTACACCTGCTGCGAGTAGGTAGAAGAGGGAGGGACTAGGAAAAAGCAAAAAAAAATACAGTACACTCTCTTGGTTTTGACATAATTACGTCACTCCATTTACGTGTCATACATATTAACGGTTCCCAGAAATTCTATTTTGACACATATATTGTAACAACCAAAGACTTAGACCTTAATGTAACCATATATAGCACACCTGAGACTGTAACTTTACTTTTATGTCATTTAACCCTTTAAAGCCTAGCGGTAACTTTACGTACCGCCAGGTTTAACATTAAAAAATTCTACGTGGTGCCCACATTGGGTTTATGTGTTTTGTAGGGATCTCAGAACAAACAGCAACTTTTGCCTTATAAAACATTAAGAGATCGGTTTTTATAACCGAAGTGGAGAGTGTTTACAGCGCGGTACGCACTGAGTCCTTATATAAAACCGATACGCTTCGTCTTTAAAGGGTTAATGGCCTGCGGATGGCAACTATGATCGAAACATGTAGCCCTGGAACTCGCTATGATAAAACATTAATAAACAGCTTGGTTGGACATTAAATACCACTTTTTGATATTAGAATAGACAGCGAGATATCTAACGTAAAGGTTCCAACCCGAAGGTTCATTACCGTGTTCAAAAGAACCCGTCACTAATCCAAATAAACCAAGTCCCCGCCCATCTTACTAAAGATCCATTTTAATATGAACGTCCGATCTGCGCCTGTTTTCCGAACACTCTGTTTCCTTCGAGAGTTTTAATCACAACCCTGTATATATTTCTCCTCTCTCCAGTGGCTGCCACATGCCCCTCTGGTCTCAAACTCCTGCACTTGATCACTGTAATAATATTCAGCTAAGAGTAACAATCATAAAGTTCATTACGCAACTGTTTCAAGTCTCCACTTACCTCCTCCCTCTTAGGTCAAAATATCTTCCTCACCACCCTGTTCTTGAACACCCTCATCATCTGTCAATTGTGTTCATATCATCTAGTCCCGTTTGTGTTCAATAAACGTTTATGAATTTACTTCTGTACCTCCCTTAATGTGACAGACCAAGTTTCACAGACGTACACAAAGCACAGGCACACAATACACGGAAATAAGGAAATATTGCCCAAGTTTTCGCCCTCCTGCACAGCAGTCAGACACAACAGTAAATGCTACAGTGTTACAGTTCTCATTTCCTTAAACGTAAGTGTTGAAAAACAGTGTGAAATTCGCACCTGCGCGCTCAGTCGTTGAGAAAACGTTTCAAATATATTCCAGGTCACAAAACAGAAAACCATCTGACATTTCACAGTCTAAGAGAAACAAAATATTATTCGCATCTTGCAGTGATACTGCTAGCTGTACTCTAATGCTAATTTCCACCGCACTGCCTCGGAACAATGCGTCGATATTGGCCAGCTTAGAATCACAGAGTAGAACCTACGCTTCAAGAGATGCTGGGAAAAGAAAAGTAATAACAAACATTCAACGTCGTCCAGCTATTCCACATTTCTTCAATACCGGATAATGGATATGAACACAAGAATTCAATATCGTTTGGAATACTGTATTTCCCTGACGCACTCACAAGCATTTCATATCGCTTGGCATTTCATCGATACCGTGCAATAAAAACAATCACACACCTTCGATACTGTATACACCAACATCTTCATCAATACTCCGTCATCGATACAATCATAAAATTTTCGTGTCATTTAGTATGTCGCATTTCAATAGTATTCGATCACAGACACAATCACAAGCCTCAAATATCGGTGCCTCACATTACGTTAATACTTCATTATCGATATATTTCACACGCCTCCAACATCGCTCGGTGCATCGCATTACATCAATACTCTATCCTCGATACAATCACAAGCCTCGAATATCGCTCGGTGTATCGCATTACATCAATAGTCTATCCTCGATACAATCACAAGCCTCGAATATCGCCCGGTGTATCGCATTACATCAATACTCTATCCTCGATACAATCACAAGCCTCGAATATCGCTCGGTGTATCGCATTACATCAATACTCGATCATTGATAAAATCACAAGCCACCAACATCGCTCGGTGTATCGCATTATATCAATACGCGATCATCGATACAATCACAAGCCTCCAACATCGCTCCGTGTATCGCATTATATCAATACTCGATCATCGATACAATCACAAGCCTCGAATATCGCTCGGTGTATCGCATTACATCAATACTCTATCCTCGATACAATCACAAGCCTCGAATATCGCTCGGTGTATCGCATTACATCAATACTCGATCATCGATACAATCACAAGCCTCGAATATCGTTCGGTGCCTCGCATTTCATCAGTACTTGACCATCGATAAAACGACACGCCTTTAACATCGCTTGTAGCCTTTCACTTCTTCCAATCCAGTCGCTGTAATAGCTGTTTCCGCGCTTCGTCGAGTACCTGTTTCCAGGCTGTCACGGGAAATACATCAAGGCGAAGTCAAACAAAATCGAAGTCGGAGCACTTGGTCGGCTGAAACACATGGAGGTGATTCTTACCTGAAGCCACTGGAGCAGAAGAGAGGTGGTGGCGTGATCAGGAGGTGGAGGCAGAGGCGGCGCCTGTTGGAGCGTTGTTATGAACTGTTCCAGAGCCTCACCAAGGGACAAACCCGCGGCGCTGGGCGTCGGAGGATCAGGTGGCTCGAACCGCGCTCCTGCCAGAAAACAAACAAGCCTGATTTATATGGCAACCACTACGTATCACATCTTCATGTCTACTATATAAGAATCCAAAGGCCATTAACTGGTACATGTTTTAATGGTCAAATTTCTGTATTATGTGTTTGACCTCGTCAAATTTAAGATTCAGTCCGGCAGTGTCAAAGATTTCTCAAAAAAAAAAATTAACATTTCCAGACGGTGTTCTACAAACTCCCATCCAATTTCTCCAAGATCGATCTTAATATTATCGTCCTATGCACACCCAGTTCCTTAACTGCTCTCTAACTGCCGTTTTCTGGTTCAAATTTTCCACGCGTTGCTTATTTCTCCCAGTCCTGTTACCAGCCATGTCTCCTTGATTTAATCGCCCTAATATCGTTCGAAGAAGCAAACGGATTTTGAAATACCTCCCTACTCCTGAACGTCCACACAGGCTCTGGGGGTCCACCCAGTCTTCTAATCATTGGGTACCAGGGTCCTTTCCCGGGGGAAAAGCGGCCGGTCCGTGATCTGGGCCACTTTCCTCCATCTCGCGCCGAGGTTAAGAATCAGAAGACCAGTAAGTCTACTGCCACCTGACTTCATGGAGTGGATAGGCATAACTTTACCCTTTCAGGCGCGTTCGCAAAACTGTGAAAAGCGACTATTGCCTTCGTCATGTCTGTCCGTCCGCATAGAACAACTCCGCTTCCACTGAACGGAGTTTCATGAAATTTTACATTTAAGCATTTTTCGGAAGTCTGTCGAGAAAAGTCACGTTTCACTGAAATCTGACAAGAATAACGGGTACTTGACATGAAGACCTGTGTACATTTATGATAATATCTCGCTGAATTTTTCTTAGAATGAGAAATATTTCAGACAAAAGTTTTAGAGAAAATCAAAACACACATTTTATGTTCAATAATGTTTTTTCCCGAAAATCGTGCCGTTTATGAGATAATGTGGAAAAATATGGTAGACCCGGAGAGGCCACAGATGACAATATAACACGGCGCATGCGCTTTGCATGCTGGATAACTAAGGCTACAGACATACACTCGGAATATGTAATACTTATTTCTTTTCCACGGCAACAGTGGTTACGCGAACGCGCCTCGGTGTTATGTTACACGTACACTGCCTGTGTTGTTACCTTTACCTCACTTAGCAACCTCCTTAACCTCTTAAAGCCTAGCGGTAACTTTACGTACCACCAGGTTTAACATTAAAAAATTCTACGTGGTGCCCACATTGCGTTTATGTGTTTTGTACGGATCTCAGAACAAACAGCAACTTTTGCCTTATAAAACATTAAGAGATTGGTTTTTATAACCGAAGTGGAGAGTGTTTACAGCGCGGTACGCACTGAGTCCTTATATAAAACAGACACGCTTCGTCTTTAAAGGGCTAAACGTGCCTCTTACGTCTGTGTATTCTCCACAGCATTTTACATGACCATTGTTGTACCGGAACCGGCACTACAGAACTGCATCCTTAACAGCACGCTACGAAGCCATATTGAGACATGGAGGTACGGTTCCACTGCTCTTAACCTCAGAAATGACTGGTCAGCTTCATGCCCTGGCCACCTTACCCCCGGAAAACGCGTCTCCACTACCCAATGAGTGCAAGGCTACTTCAGCACACTTAATGGCAAGAACAAGTCACACAACACGTCCAACTGACCTGTCACTTCAAACGTCATTAACGTAACCGCCACTAACGCGTTGGCATTTTAAGTTTCAGATTTTATAATTTCATTGTTATTTGTATTTTATTTTCCGAAATCGCAATAGGTCTATAGTATAATTAACCCTTTAAAGACGGAACGTATCTGTTTTATATAAGGACTCAGTAAGTACCGCGCAGTAAACACTCTCCACTTTGGTTATAAAAACCAATCTCTTAATGTTTTATAAGGCAAAAGTTGCTGTTTGTTCTGAGATCCGTACAAAACACATAAACGCAATGTGGGCACCACGTAGAATTTTTTAATGTTAAACCGGGTGGTACGTAAAGTTACCGCTAGGCTTTAAAAGGTTAATACGCCTACCACCAATATCATATTTCTTGTATAGTTTCGAACCTGGATATTCTGTCTACAATTAAATTAGCTAATTAACGACGCCATATCAACTGGACACAGAAACTGGGAAGGACAGATATGCAATTTTATTTGACGATGCTGTCAGTTACTATTATTATACTATATCGTCGGTGGTAGATGAATAAATGACGAAGGAGAAATGGTGGAACGATATTGACAGGGGATAACCTCAGCATTCGCGAAGAAGTCTGTCCCAGTGCCACGTTCTTTCACCAGAAATCCCACACGGACTGACCCCCTGCTTGTGTCTAACCGCCTGAACTACTGCACAACCAGCACAGCTAGGAAGACAAAGAAAAGGAACAAAATGATAACCAGGAAGTCGAGGACAATAGAAAGAAACGTGAATGTGTGGGACTCCGTGACGCATTAGCGGCTGAGGTTCTTCACAACAGTCTTAATAACGAGTTCGTACATCCTGGTGGGAAACAATCAGGCAAGACGACAATGTGGATATTTCGTTCAATTATCGTAAGGCTCCGGATTTCCTCAGATATTCTTTCATAGTGAGCGGAAGTCATTACAGAGGAATCGGTCGTGTCTACAACTGTATCTACACCTGAGACGTCTACATGGATGCACTTAACTGAAACAGCACATCCCACCTTACTTCGCAAGCACAGATGCTTCATCCTATGTCGATATTCTGCAGAATTTGAGTTCTACAAAGCGCATGTTCAACTCCATCTAGTGTTGAGGTTAAAAATGTGCGAAACTGTATCTCCACTCCTTCCGTACGACTGATTCCTTCCAAGTCATTTCCCATTCACGATTCACTATCCATCTCATCACTCAACGGTACGTTAGCTGAACTGCTGACTCTCAATAAGTAAAGCATCACCATTACGTAGTCTTTCGACAGGTCCACAGCCTCTGCCAAAGCGAGTTCTCGACAGGGTACGATCTAGTGCTTCCTCTTTCAATTACCAGTATCTTCTCGTTTCGATAATGTTATCCAGCAGCTGCTTCCGTTTTCCTCCTAGTCTTCCCGTCACTTCCTCCTATCATTCGTTCAATAACGTGTTTCAAAAGGCAGTTCCGAAGCAAGTTGTGATCAATCCAAACCCAGTCAGCCTCCTTTCTTTTTACTGTATGTAGGATATTCCTCTCCTCCTTGACTCTACGTACTACTTTTCCATTTCTCACACGATCGGTCCAACATACCTTCTCCATTCTTCTCCATCACCACATTTCAGACGTTCCCACGTGCAAGTAAACCACACACGAATAAAACAAATTATTAGGAATTTGAACAAACTTATGTAAAAAGACCGCCTGATGACGTCACAAGTTCCTTATTGCTGATGTACACTAAACACTACACTGACAGCTGACACACAAAAATGAGGACTGTTGAGGACTCACAGTCTAACGTATCATACGCAGTCCAATCGGTATTATCTCAACAGGCATGTCCCTTTAATAATCAGCAACACAGAAGGTCATTATTTTATCTGACAACTATCGGCTCCCACTTCCTGTCGACTCGTCTACCGTACTAATATACCCATTCGTCCCACTGTTCACACGCGCGACGAAGTATCGGTGGAACTGATAAACGATAATTGTTAGACAAAACAATCGCCCTACATTAATAACATCCGTATTATAGTAAAACATTTATTATAAAATATTTAAATTGAATAATCTGTACACGACTAACACCTTTGAAATGCCCATCTTTCTAAGAAAATTACAGCAACCAACCCCTTCAATTGTAAATTCCTCGGAATATAGCCCGTTTATGTGTACGCATCGTAACACTGAAGGCACAAAAAGCAGTCCCATGCAAAATTCTCAAGACAATGGGCGCCACTTCCCACTGTCTGCCTACTACAGTACTTCTCTCCAGCCTCCTGTAACGCATGCTAAAGAGACCAAAGAGCTTGTCGCTACACTGAAGTCGCATAAAAGTTTCACTCTTCAACCCCCTGCACATTTCCCTCGGGCTGTTTTAACTTTCACCCTCTAGCGTACTTCCCTAAATTCTTAAAGTTTTCGAAACTGTTCCGCAAAAATATTGCTAGCGGTAACTTTGGTAGATTGACGTTTCCAGCGCGGTGCTGTTGAGGATTCAGGCCTTCACGTACAATGTCTGCATCCTTGGAGATAAGGGTACTACATTCCTTCTAACAGTCAACAAACACTAACCCAGGGACACAGTGTCACGTTCCGACAGAACCTGAATCATAAGCGATAACCTTCCGGTGCGACAAGAGAGACAAAAGAAAAAGCCAATTGCCACCACCCCCACTATAAAGGGGACTTCCTTCTGTGGCCTCACTACAGCATAGATTACCAACATTCCTGTGAACAGAATGGGTAGACTGCAGGAGAATGGCAGGGGCGGGAACAATGTGTTCCTCCATGGGCCTTCTTTCAGTGGCCTCAGTAGAGGAGCCCTTAGGCTGATAAGTTTGTCTCTTCTCCCCAATTTCGTTCCGGTCTAATGGCGCTGCTGGTGACAGCAGGGGCAATGTTGGTCGACGCGGCTCATTCGTATGGATGAGGAAACTTCAGAAAGCTTCCGCCAACTGGGTCCCTCCTTCCGGAATCGCAGTATCTCAGTACGGTCTTGACCTTGGTACACACAGGAAACGGTGTAAGAGACTGCGCTGCTAATTCACCCTTTAAAGACGAAGCGTATCTGTTTTATATAAGGACTCAGTGCGTACCGCGCTGTAAACATTCTCCACTTCGGTTATAAAAACCAGTCTCTTAATGTTTTATAAGGCAAAAGTTGCTGTTTGTTCTGAGATCCACACAAAACACATAAACGCAATGTGGGCACCACGTAGAATTTTTTAATGTTAAACCTGGTGGTACGTTAAGTTACCGTTAGGCTTTAAAAGGTTAAGATGGGGTCTAGTACCTAAAACGTAGATGTAAGGTTGTCTCCACACATGCCATAAAAGCGTATAGGGGAGTGTAACTATAGCTCCACTCATTCATAAGGTCGGCGCTAGATGGAGGTCAGTGGCCAGCCTTACGCGTTGGTCGCTTTACTCCCAGGTGAAAGAACTCCAGATACCCTCTGAACAGAAGGTCCGGTGTGTCCCAGAGGCCGTCTGGACGTTTCGGAAAAACAAAAATTTCTAACCCTGGCCGGGATTCGAACCCCGGATCGTCTAACCCGTAGCCTATTCACTATAGCGACTACGTAACATCGGCTCACTCCAAATCTTGAACTGCAGGCTACCTACGCGATACCGCTTCCGTCACAAGTGACAAGATAATATAGGTAAAGGTAAAGGTAAAGCTATCCCTATGCAGGCCTGGACAGGCCCGTAGGGTTCCAGGAGGTTGAGGTTCCCAGATTTCAAGACAATCGGCCCATGAAGGTGGTAAGGTTCTCAGCCTAATGCACCTGCCGCCTTAACCCCCCCCCCCCCAGGAAGTATTCCTGGTACTCATTTTTGTTAGAGACTGAGTAGACCCCAGGGCCACAGTGCGGCCGGAAGGATCACGTCAATGAAAAATTACAATGACACCATCGGGAATCGAACCCGCGACCTTCCGGCTTGTGGCACAGTGCTTCAACCAACTGCGCCACCGCGTGCCCCCACACCATAATATGGGCAGCCTCATTAAAAATACAAAATGCGTACCGATCTCTCAGTTGTAAAAATTTAATACAACCCATCCGGTGGAGAAGGCCATACTTACGCTGGGTGGATGTACCGGATTCGTCGGTAGGAGGTGCCTGGGGGTTGCACATTGTAAGCCACCACCAGCGGGTCATCCCTCACAATACTTGCTGCTCACTGCGTATACACATATCAGCATGACAAGTTCACACACACACACACACACGCGCGCGCCGGGTTACAGCATATCGGATCCACACTGTGCACAGATCACTACAACGGCATTACACTCACAGACACTGTCTCTGTGCCATCTTCTTTTCAAATTTTCATTTGGTTTAACACTTTACAAGCAGTAACCTAAAAACATGTTCTTACCTCCCACATAATACACAGAATCTCCATTACACGCAGCTCATAAAGTTTATGGAAGGAATAAATACAAGCGTCCTCTGGGAACTACACAAAAACCACCAATTAACTTTATGAATAACGCGTCGTATAATGTAACGTTAAATCACGCGATGCAGAGAAATATCAGACGATAACAATGCAGACTGTCCGTACCCTACACGATATTCCAACCCGTAACCTCAAAAATCTGAAACATCAGAGGTCTGCAACGACTGATGAGAATTTCTTTTTTTTTGGGGGGGGGGGGGACAAATAATGAAATAAAACTACAAGTGAATCAATATTGAAACATTCTGTTTAAGAGGATAAATTGATAAAAACGGAATCATAGCTGCGAAGACCAGCGCTGGCACCAGTACACTCTGTACAGAACAAACGTAATACAGCACCTAAAAACAGAGACAGAACTGTTGATCGTATCATCAATTTCCAAGACTGAAAGAACGTGCCTGTTTTAACGACGGACCCTTAAGATGTCTATACTTCACTGTCAAAATGTTTAATTGCTATTTGATTGGTATAAGCGAACATACAACTTACACTCAGCTACCTCGATTAAAGCTTTTATCTTAAGCTAAACAGATTTAAAGACTCAGTCCGTACCGCGCAGTAAACACACTCCGTATCGGTTATAAAAACCAGTCAGTTAATGCTGTATAGGGAAATAATCGCCGTTTGTTCTGAGATCCACACAAAACACATAAATACACTGTGTGGGCAGAACGTAGAATTATATTTAAAGACTCAGTCCGTACCGCGCAGTAAACACACTCCGTCTCGGTTATAAAAACCAGTCAGTTAATGCTGTATAGGGAAATAATCGCTGTTTGTTCTGAGATCCACACAAAACACACAAATACACTGTGTGGGCAGAACGTAGAATTATATTTAAAGATTCAGTTCGTACCGCGCAGTAAACACACTCCGTCTCGGTTATAAAAACCAGTCAGTTAATGCTGTATAGGGAAATAATCGCTGTTTGTTCTGAGACCCACACAAAACACATAAATACACTGTGTGGGCAGAACGTAGAATTATATTTAAAGACTCAGTCCGTACCGCGCAGTAAACACACTCCGTCCCGGCTATAAAAACCAGTCAGTTAATGCTGTATAGGGAAATAATCGCCGCTTGTTCTGAGACCCACACAAAACACATAAATACACTGTGTGGGCAGAACGTAGAATTATATTTAAAGACTCAGTCCGTACCGCGCAGTAAACACACTCCGTCCCGGCTATAAAAACCAGTCAGTTAATGCTGTATAGGGAAATAATCGCTGTTTGTTCTGAGATCCACACAAAACATATAAATACACTGTGTGGGCAGAACGTAGAATTATATTTAAAGACTCAGTCCGTACCGCGCAGTAAACACACTCCGTCTCGGTTATAAAAACCAGTCAGTTAATGCTGTATAGGGAAATAATCGCTGTTTGTTCTGAGACCCACACAAAACACATAAATACACTGTGTGGGCAAAATATAGAATGACTGAATGTTAAACCTGGCGGTACATATAGTTACCACCGGACTTTAAATGGTTAATGAGATATACGCTTCTCACGGAAGTGAATGTTAAGACTAAGGTCTTCTGCAGTGTGACGCCGTGTCGTTTTGCATATAAAAACCAATTCTTCAAAGAAATCTATTGCCTCCATTTGCATGGTAGAGGGGAAAGATGGCATAGACATGAGGCAGGACAACGTTATAACCACGGCAGCAAGCAAAGCTGTCCCTGTCCAAGCCATAAGGGTATATAGGGGAAGTGGAGGTAGAGATCCACTCATTCAAAACGGCACTAGACATAGGTGAGTGGTTAACATCGCGCCGCGTCCGCTTTACCCCTGGAAAGATCGTCGGTACGTATTGGATAGGATACTGGGTGGAGAATAGAAAAACCTCTTGCCGCTGAACACATTCGAACCCCAAATCGTCCAGCCCGCAGCCTAGTCCCTCTACTAATTACGATATCCCAATTCTTCTATCCTGAATATGGAGGCAGCAAATTACAGTCGAACTCGGTTATAACGTCTTAAAGGGGGCTGAATACTTCGTGTCGTTATAAACGAGTGTCGCTATAACCGAAGAGTGTAATGTTATGGTTAACAGTGAGGAATCAATTGGTACCACAGAATATCTGACGCTATAGACGAGATGTCGAATAATCCGATATCGTTATAACCGGGTTCCACTGTACACAGAGCTGCGGTCAGAACATTGTAGTAAGAATTGCTAATTTATTCTATATAGGACTCATTGTGTTCTCATTATGTGTTTTAACACTATCGATTTATAACTGCATAACTCTCATCCCTCCGTTAAATAAAACGACAATGCCAGTAATGATAAACACAGACACACCACAGTACGTATATATATATTTTGTATACTATAACATTTTTTCTAGGTAGTACTAATATACTACATGTTTCTGCTCGGCCGAGCCGAAACATGTAGTATATTGGCACAACCTTAGAGTAAATGACATAGCGTGCAAAAAATATATATATACTGTGGTGTGTCTGTGTTTATCATTACTGGCATTGAAATAACACATCGGGATGACCCAAATTAACCCTTTAAAGACGAAGCGTATCTGTTTTATATAAGGACTCAGTCCGTACCGCGCTGTAAACACTCTCCACTTCGGTTATAAAAACCAGTCTCTTAATGTTTTATAAGGCAAAAGTTGCTGTTTGTTCTGAGATCCGTACAAAACACATAAACGCAATGTGGGCACCACGTAGAGTTTTTTAATGTTAAACCTGGTGGTACGTAAAGTTACCGCTAGGCTTTAAAAGGTTAAGAAAGAAAACGACAAAGACCGTTGAATTTACAAACAAAAACTCACGACAGCTCCAGAAAAGTCGCGCTGTTACATTCCGTATAGAAAACCAAAAGTACTCGGAGAAAAACTTGTATCATTGTCACTTAACGCACCACAAATCGCTAATGGACTAGTCTCAGCTCCAACCAACACCTCTGGGGTGAAAGGCCGAGGAATGACCGCCTCACAACTCATCCATTGTTAAAAGAGTGACAGTACGGACGTCAATGTGCCGTTCATTTGTATGCATCAGCCTGACAGTGCGAGCCTCACTAATGGTGGATAAATGGAGCACATCAAAGGATACGGTGCAACAAATACGTACGTACGCATGCGGATAAATTAATCCACTTGATTTCCTGCGGATCAAGTTGGTACACCCGTACTACCCACCACACCTTGCGGAAAATGCAATTACTGAAGACTCCTGAAGCAGCCAGACACCTGTTGCCGTCAGCCATCCCTCTTCTACGCGCAATCAACGGTTCGTATCCCACAAGCACTGACGTAAAATGGGAGGGGAGTGACTACCAAAATAAAAAGCTGTCAAAATAGAAACTGCAGTCCAGTTCCTTGCTACCCTGATTTAACCTTTTAAAGCCTAGCGGTAACTTTACGTACCACCAGGTTTAATATTAAAAAATTCTACGTGGTGCCCACATTGCGTTTATGTGTTTTGTACGGATCTCAGAACAAACAGCAACTTTTGCCTTATAAAACATTAAGAGACTGGTTTTTATAACCGAAGTGGAGAGTGTTTACAGCGCGTTACGCACTGAGTCCTTATATAAAACAGATACGCTTCGTCTTTAAAGGGTTATAACGACACACAAAAACGTACCGGAATAAATGGGAGGCAGAAGCAATGAAAAGGTCTGAGCACAGACGCGGTACTGAAACCACATCCACAAGCAACTGAACTACACAAACCTAAACTGTTTTCGTATTAGAACTAGTATTACTAATTTGTTACGCAGTGACACGGTTTGTTGCGCTACCAGACGGAAGGTCGCGGGTTCGATTCCCGATTGTGTCATTGTAATTTTTCCTTCTAGGCCGTACTATGGCGCTCGGGTCGACTCAGCCTCTAACAGAAATGAGTACCAGAAATATTCGTAATTCGTGAGCAGTAAAGGCGGCCAGGGCGTAGGGCTGACCTTACCTCCTTAACGTGCTCACTGTCTAAAAATTCTGGGAGCCTCAACCTCCTGGAAACCTCACGGCCTGTACAGGGATTGCTTTACCTTACCTGTTACTAATTTGTTAACCGGGAAATTTTCAGATACGTCCAGCTAGAGGGCCATACTTTGGTCAGCCCTGCCGCAGATACTTAAATTTCGTAATCTGTGCGTTTAGACTAGACAGTTCAGTCTGCACAGTGCCTAGACTACTGGAAGAGCACTCGCAAATTTCAGCCCGAGTTCCTGCAGTGACAAACGTTTTTGTCTTCTTTGCAACGTCCCGACCGGCTCTTGCACCCACTCGGCGTCCTATTCAGTGAGTACCTGAGCTTCATTCTTCGAGGAGCAAGTGGCTGAAATGTGTCAAGATGAACACTCACCTACCATCAAACGCAAAGTTCAAGAATGCATGGACCTCTACCTCCCATCCCCCATACGTCTTAGACGTGATTTTGCACCTTTTACCTTTTTAACCCTTTAAAAACGAAGCGTATGTGTTTTATATAAGGACTCAGTGCGTACCGCGCTGTAAACACTCTCCACTTCGGTTATAAAAACCAGTCTCTTAATGTTTTATAAGGCAAAAGTTGCTGTTTGTTCTGAGATCCGTACAAAACACATAAACGCAATGTGGGCACCACGTAGAATTTTTTAATTTTAAACCTGATGGTACGTAAAGTTACCGCTGGGCTTTAAAAGTTTAATCTACGTGTTTAAGGAGTCTTCTCCATAAACTTTCGCACTGCACTTCGCTACTTCACAAAGCATGACTAGAAGAACCAGCGCCCGACATATTCACCTAATCACTACACAGAGTTACATTCAGATCACAGACTACGTAAAATTAGTCCAACTCAATACTTCGACAAATCGATAATCGAACGAACGATAAACATAAACGATTTTCAACTCGAAGTTGACGAGCTAAAGCGAAGGCTTCGAGAACGCGAATAAGACAACAATTTTATCCAATAAACAACAGTTTTATCCAACACAAAAACACCCCATCATTCACTGCTGATCAATAGTACCAACAGACCCAATTCCAAATCAAAGGAATGGCACACAAACCAGCATCACTTTTCTCCTCGTAGCAAGTACGATGTACACTGATAGAGATAATACACAGTCGGTTAAATTCGGGGATTATTGGTTATCACTCAGCGAAATGAATCATCGAATACCAAACTGAGCTACTTAAATCCACTTCATGTCGGTCCCACATGATCACGTGTTTAAAAGTCAGAAGACGAAAACACAACACTCGAACCAACAAAATGCACTCTTTGTATTTTAGATATTATATTACAATATCTGTAGACTAATCCAACATGATTCGATCCCTCCTGGATCATCATCAGGGATTCGTGTAAGAGTATGAAGAACACAAACACGATTAACAATATATGTACATGTTAAAAAAATATAAAGTGTATAAAATATGATCAGTTAAACTGTACGAGATTTCGTAGTGCATTTCTGATCTACTACGTACAGGAGATTGTTTATATGCGGATGGATAAGGCAATACTGTCCGTACTCTGTACTCTGCTGTAAAATGGGCAGTAAATGCTTAAACACGTTAAAAACGTCAGAAAATCTACGAACGGTGAAATAATCATGCGATTCTGGCCCGTTCGCTCCCTTTTACATTAATTCAAAAGCCGTAAGACTTATGGAAAAATTGTCTTGGGAATAAAATGTGTTTCATTTATACCACCAACGTTTGCTCTGAACATTTTTCTTCCCGATAAATAAATATCACTTTACACTAGATGTTCGCACAGAAGGGCACGCAGGTATTTACGCACAGTGTCCACACTTCTGAACGATTTTAACAGAAAGTGGAAAACGTCAATAAATTTTTGTGATATGTCCCAATATTAGACTTCATTCATAACTGTTCAGCCGTTCAGATGTTGCTTGCAGGCAGACACACAAACAGCCATACGAAGTCAAAACTCGGAGAACTTTCTGTTGCGAACCCTTCAGAGATGAAGAGCAACGTGAATACGTTGTTAATTTCAACCGACTGTACTTGCAAGTCAAATCACCCCCAGAAGAGATTTCAGTACTTTACAAAGGTGACCACATAATGACACCACACGTCATTAGTAACACATGATTTTACACTTGATTAACCTTTTAAAGCCTAGCGGTAACTTTACATACCACCAGGTTTAACATTAAAAAATTCTACGTGGTGCCCACATTGCGTTTAAGTGTTTTGTACGGATCTCAGAACAAACAGCAACTTTTGCCTTATAAAACATTAAGAGACTGGTTTTTATAACCGAAGTGGAGAGTGTTTACTGCGCGGTACGAGCTCAGTCCTTATATAAAACAGATACGCTTCGTCTTTAAAGGGTTAAAGTTCTTTCGAAACGTCCATAAATCCTGACTCGACGTCAAATCCGTGTCACTCGCAACACGTTATGGGTCCAGAATACACATTTCAAGTCACTAAACCACATCAGTTATCGACCGCATGCTTTTTTATGGTCTATTTTTGACGACAGTATGACGGCATCGATAAACCCAGCGTATTATAACCACTAACCGTTCAAAGACTAATATTAACCTGACATATTTAAAACACTCAGTTCGTACCGCTCAGTAAACACACTCCGCCTCGGTTATAAAAACCAGTCAGTTAATGCTGTATAGGGAAATAATAGCTGTTTGTTCTGATTTCCACACAAAACACATAAATACACTGTGTGGGCAGAACGTAGAATTATATTTAAAGATTCCGCCCGTACCGCGCAGTAAACACACACCTCTTGGTTATAAAAACCAGCCAGTTAATGCTGTATAGGGAAATAATCGCTGTTTGTTCTGACATCCACACAAAACACACAAATACACTGTGTGGGCAGAACGTAGAATTGTTGAGTGTTAAACCTGGTGGTACGTACAGTAACCACTGGGCTTGAAGGGGATAATACTCCTTTGTCATAGAAGCACACGTTCTTCGCCCGACACTTAGTTGCTTTCTTTGCTTTGTCAATATTAGAACATATACAACAACCTAAACACTAAAATAATTCTCAAAGAAACTCAACTTTATCCTGTGATTTAAAAAAAGATTGGCAGCGAGTATTCCAATCACATCCAAAAAATTCAACCGCACAAACTGGCACAGTACTGAGAAAATTTCATATCTTTGAGTATTCTCAAGTACGCTGAAAGAAATAAGATGGGCAGAATAGTGTAGTCACTACGGGCTGGACGGTCCGGGGATCGAATACCGGTAGAAGCGAGATTTTCTGCATCCGTCCAGACCGACCGTGGGGCCCACCCAGCCTCCTGCACAAGGGCCACCGGGTCTCTTTCCCGGGGGTAAAGCGACCGGAGCGTGGGGTTGACCACCCACCCCCAACTGCCGCCGAGGTCAAAGAAACAGTACAGCTACATCTCTGCTCCCCCTTCTGGGCCTTCGTGACTGGTTACAGGGTGAACATTGCCTTCTATTTTTTGTAAGAAATAAGAATCAGTAAAAAAAAAAAGGTAAAGCAATCCCATTACAGGCCTGGACAGGCCCACAGGGTTCCAGTATGTCGAGGCTCCCAGAATTTCTAGACAATCGGCACATGAAGGTAGGTAGGTTGTCAGCCATACGCACCGGCCGCGTTGCCGGGGGGCCCCCCCCCCAGGAAATATCCCTGCTACTCTTTTCTGTTAGAGGCTGAGTCGACCCCAGGGCCATAGTGCGACCGACAGAATTATGCCAATGAAAAAATCCAATGACACCAACGGGAATTGAACCCGCGACCTGCCGGTTTGTAGCGTAGTGCCTCAACCAACTGCGCCACCGCGGCCCCCATAAGAATCAGTAGGAAACTTAAGTTACATTTGAGTACACATTACATAACAAGAAGTTACACAGTAGGCCTGCTGTAAAATTATGGATGTGAAGAAGTACGTTGATCTATACCAGCAGATGCACAAAACTGACAAAATGCACTGAACAGGACCGATCAATGACGGAGACAATGCACTGAAGGCGGTGATGATTCATATTCCGTTTTGTGATCTGGCAGATGGTCACCGCTACGTCGGAGGGAGACAGGCCTCGACCTTCCAGATACAGGAGGCAGGAACATCCTCCGAAACCATGGTAACACCAGCCACACCTATCTGCTGTTTATTTAATGACGCTGTCGGTTTCATTCAGTTTATACAGCGTCAAAAGTTAGGATCGTCAGTTGATAATGAAATGAAAGTCGCATGGCCTAATCTGCAGTATACTGTCGTTACATAAGGTGCGGGCAGACACACAAACATTCATGTATACACGGACGGACGGATGGGTGGATGGATGGACGGACGGACGGATGGATGGACGGACGGACGGATGGGTGGATGGATGCACGGACGGACGGATGGATGGACGCATGGACAGACGGACGGACGGATGGGTGGATGGATGGACGGACGGATGGATGGATGGATGGATGGACGGATGGACGGACAGACGGCCAGGAAGACAGACAGAAAAACAAATACATAGACATATAGACAGACACAGACAGGCAGATAGATAGATAGATAGATAGATAGATAGATAGATAGATAGATAGATAGATAGATAGATAGATAGATAGATAGACAGATAGACAGAGAGAGACAGGCAGGCAGGCAGACAGGCAGGCAGGCAGGCAGGCAGGCAGGCAGGCAGACAGACAGACAGAGAGAGACAGGCAGGCAGACAGACAGACAGATAGATAGATAGATAGATAGATAGATAGATAGACAGACAGACAGACAGAGGTGCAATACCAGAATTTTATTGAAGAGGCTCTGTAAAACCACGAAAGCCCCCAAAACAACTGCTGTCCGCGCTGAGATCTGATACCCTGATCCAGCACATAGGTACGAGAATGTTACGGCGACCTGTCGGTCCAGTTACAGCCTGTCAGCGTGCTTGTTCAGATTCCTCGACAGTCACAAAACGTCGACACGATATTGCGAACCGCAACTAAGCCGTCACACTTGTCAGCTACGTATGGCCGGCTCTCTTAGCGCACTGACGTTTCGTTCGACATCGAATTTCGATATCGATACGATTTTCATTTTACGTTCAAAAACATTATTAAATTCTCCATACATACATATATATATATATATATGTATGTATGTCGATCGACGTACCTAGTTCACTGATATTACTGCTTGTGGAACACGTAAAGCTACAGTTGAAAGCATACAGGAAGAACAGAGGTCGAGATCCACTCGTTCTTAACCTCGGTACTGAGTTGAGGTGACTAAAGCAGGCAGCTTCACACTCGGCCGCTTTACTCCCGGGGAAAAATCCCGGTACCTACTAAATACAAAGCTAAGTGCGCCCCACAGCCGCTCTGGACGTTTCGGAAAAGAGACAGTGAAGCTCATCTCTTCAAATTACCCACCATACGTCTTCCTTGTTTCCTAGACCACACATCGCCAACCTGCCCCCTCTGCCACGGATTCACAGGGAGACCGCGGAGATATTCAAAGTATTAACATATTAATTTTAAGGGTAAAGTTACTCCTGTGTCTAATTAAGTACAATGCCGTACGGTACACGCAGAGTAGCATTCCGAACCTTGGTATTGGATGTTCAACTTCACGCCCCGACCGCTTTACCCCCGGATATCTCTGTCTCACGGCAACCGCCAGGTTGGTCCCAGAGATGGTTTGGACGCTTTCGAGAAGAGACTTTTGCCCCCGAAGGAAATCGAACTACGATTCCTCGGTCGTCCATCCCGTAGCCTAGTCACCAAACCGACTGAGATGTCCCGACTCCTTACCTTAGCCGTCTGCTTATGACTGTAAGACAGGCTGTAACTTCCGCCATAAGAAGACGATTTCTTTCGAGTGCCCGGAGTTCTAAATGTTTATACGTACTGAGTTCAGGTGTAACACTGAGGGCTTTGGGTTTAAATATTTTATAAGAAAATTATATACCGACGGTTATAAACTTTGCCTGAGATAGTTCGTGCCTAAACAATGTTCTGGAAAATATAATGTAAAGTTGTGGAAAATATTTCGATAACAAAACGCTTCGCGATATTCACAGTAGCCTATTCTAATCTTTCCCTTTCACTATATTCGTAAAATACAAGCTCCAAATTACACATTTTTCGTAGTTACTGGTCACTCTATTGCCCAAAACGACTGGAGTACCTTGCTCTAGCGCATCATAATTCAAATTACTGTGCCACCGCTGTCACCTGACTTGAAATATGACTTCGTTATCAGCTCGCCAGGGATCCCAGTTTCAACTTTCCATATTTTTAATTAACATATCACGTTACTGAATTAAATACATCGTCCTACTGCACCAGATTCATTTATTTCTCTGCAGGTAAATAAAAACCTGCCTTGTCTGGAGATTCAATTATATTTGTTACCTTCTGATATGATTTTTTTAAACTCGAATCTATCGGTTTAAAATCTTCGAAAGTATAACGATATTAATTCATAGAATAAAATACGAATGACAACTATGGAACATCCACTGTTCGATTTTTAATGTGGGTAGACTTCAGATTTAATTAAAACACGAAACATAAATTACTTTAACCCTTTAAAGACGAAGCGTGTCTGTTTTATATGACTCAGTGCGTACCGCGCTGTAAACACTCTCCGCTTAGGTTATAAAAGCCAGTCTCTTAATGTTTTATAAGGCAAAAGTTGCTGTTTGTTCTGAGATCCGTACAAAACACATAAACGCAATGTGGGCACCACGTAGAATTTTTTAATGTTAAACCTGATGGTACGTAAAGTTACCGCTAGGCTTTAAAAGGTTAACAGTACTCCGAATGAGTCACGAAAGTGTCGAAAACAGTTTGCGTGTAAAATCTAAAATTAAGGTACTTGACAACGTCTAGGCTAGGTAGGGGCTTCAGTGGTCTGGTTCAGCCGTTCAAAAAATGTAATGCACGTATTATTATACAGGACGCTTAAAACCTTCTGAAGTCACAGCTAATCCCAAAATCATTAACACATGAGAAACATTAAATATTGAAAAGTATTCAAAATTTACAATGCCAAATAACCTCGCGTTTCTGTTGTGTTATGAAAAGGTGGGTTAAGTTAAAAATTTGTTTAACTCAGACAAGTAAATCGTCAAATTCTCATTGTTAAACCAATACAGTGTACGTGTTACTTCACCACACAACAACACTTCGATGCAGTAACACAATAAAATACTGAGTTAAGTAAACACAACATAAAAACAACTTTACTCTTATCCTGAAAAGCGATGTTTACTGACATCACACGACAAAACTCACAGGAGAACCTAACAGAAAAACACTGCGCGGTGAAAGTAAAGTGTGTTATTTACTTCGAACCGAACACTTTCAATTAATATACAACGTTGTTATAAACAACAGAAAACACATGCGCCGACAAGTTACTAAGATCATAAACTCCAGCGTTAAAATTACCCAGACACTCAGTTAAAGAAACGCTACATGTTAACATTGCGAATTTACGTGTTTCAATATCAACGACAACGCGCTCCATGGCAGAGGTGCCACTGATACGCCACTGTTCAAGTTCACTCAAGGGGGATTGAAGCGGGCGTCGGTCGATGGCTCGGCTCGTATCGCATCCCTTCGCAACGCATACAGCGGAAGAATAGAGAGAGGGAAGGCGGGAAGGCGCGTGGTCCAGCAGCAACAGGCTGGCAGGCAGACGGGGTATGGGAAAGCGAAACAAGAAGCGACAGACACACACTACAAATTCAACGCGCAGTCTTCTTCATAAGTTCCAAGTTCCTCAGCTGGTCAAGAAATAGAAGTGTCGTAACCATCTTCACAACAGCCTGCCACCTGTCTCTATCCTGAGACAGATGAATCCGGTCCACGTCCCCATCCTATTTCTTGAAGATCCATTTTAATATCATCCTTCCATCTATGTATAGGTCTTCCAAATGGTCTCTTTCCCTCAGGTCTTCCCACCAAAACTCTGTATATATATCTCCTCTCCCCCATACGTGCCACATGGCCCGCCCATCTCATTCTTCTTGATTTGATCACCCGCATAATAATATTTGGTGAGGAGTACAGATCACAAAGCTCCTCGTTATGTAGTCTTCTCCATTCCCCTGTTAACTCATAACTCTTATGCCCAAATATCCTCCTCAGCACCCTATTGTCGAACCGCCTCAGCCTATGTTCCTCCCTCAATGTGAGACGACACGTTCATTTATCTATTTAACAACGCTGTCAGTAAGTCTATACAGAGTCCATTCACATGATGATGGTAAATCAGTAATTAGAAAGGAAATGGAAGGATGTGGTAGTAGTGTAATTTAATGCTACACCAACATTCGCCTCAAGAGACTGAGAAAAATCACGAAAGACCTCAGGCTGGCCGTGCCATGGCTCAGGCGGTTAGCCGCAGGCCTCCCACCGCGGAGGCCCGGGTTCGATCCCAGGCCAGTCCATGTGGGATTTGTGGTGGACAAAGTGGCACTGGGACAGGGTTTGCTCCGAGTACTTTGGTCTTCCCCTGTCAATTTCATTCCACCGGTGCTCCATTACTGGGAGGACAAAAAACATTCATCATCATCATCATCGTCATCTTCCATCATAGGGTTGCACAATAAGCCTCAAGGCTGCGGTGCGTCCGTAGAGTCTGCTGCGGGGCCCTTCACCACTAAAACCTCAGGCTTAAACCTACTTCCTGTACGCGTACTTATTACACAACTGCGGCCATTCTTTACATGTATCCGTGTTGCTGGAACACCAATTTCGTCTACCTGTTTGTTTATTAATCCCAAACAGCTAGGTATTGTGACCATGCTAGGCCTGAAGACTGAGGAAAAAGCGTTCAATTCCCGGCAGGGGTAAAGTAACTTTTCTTCACATGTCCACATCGACTCTAAGGTTCTATCACAACCCCCTACTAAATATCTACCAACGGCTTTTTTCTCTGGGGTAATAAGGCAGGCACGTGAAACGCACAACTCAGCTCCATCTATGTTCACGTTAAGAATAGTTCAAGCTATACCACCACTCCCCAACACGCCTTCATGGCATGGTACTCAACCCTTTAAAGATGAAAAAAAGTGAAATTTCGCTTCTATCCAATGCACCCCGATAACCGAAAGGGCACTGTTTTCGGAAGGTTCACAGACTTCGTCCGTTTGTCCTTCCCGTAAGAGCAACGTCTACATGAAGATACATATGCAGCAGTGATTGAATGATATGGGCAGGGGAAAACCGACGTAGACGTACTCAGACAAAGATCTGTCCCAGTGCCACTCTGTCCACCACAAATCTCACATGGAGTGACCTGGGATCGAACTTGCACCTCCGCGGTGAGAGGCCGGCGACTAACCGCCTGAGCCATGGCACAGTTTTAAAGATGAAAATTAACCTGAATTATATTTAAGGTTCAGCTCGTACCGCACTGTAAACACACTCCGCCTCAGCTACAAAACCAGTCGGTTAATGCAGTACAGGGAAATACTCGCTGCTTATTCTGAGATTCATAAAAGCAAAGCAAGACAGTGTGGGCAGAATGTACAAGTTTCGAATGTTAAAGGTGGTTGTATAATAACCCTTTAAAGACGAAGCGTATCTGTTTTACATAAGGACTCAGTGCGTACCGCGCTGTAAACACTCCCCACTTCGGTTATAAAAACCAGTCCCTTAATGTTTTATAAGGCAAAAGTTGCTGTTTGTTCTGAGATCCGTACAAAACACATAAACACAATGTGGGCACCACGTAGAATTTTTTACTGTTAAACCTGGCGGTACGTAAAGCTACCGCTAGGCTTTAAATTGTTGGCAGCTGCTGGCGGACCTCAGCAGGCCAGATGGACACGAATAAATAGGTTACCACATGCTCTTTTACGACCCATGTGTATCGCAGAGAAGGGGTTTGGTGACAGAACTCTGCGGATATAGGAGACAGATTTGAGACAAATGTGAGGGGAAGACGGGAATTCTTGCGATTTCACTGTAAGGTTTTTCAGATAAATTTGTCACAAGATCTATGGAACAAAGATTAATATGGCGAGAATTCGAAAGGAAAGCGCAACAGTCCTAGCATACATCGGCTTTACAGACGCGCCATCCTCACACATTTACGAAATCCAGTAAATGCAGTATCACACAGTGGAAAAAAAATCTGTGTATACTATGAGCAATTATTATTATTATTATTATTATTATTATTATTTGAATAAACTTGCCTGTGTTTCTTCAGAGTATAGGGCTTTAGCCCCAGTACTTTTAAATATCTTTTCCTATAATATTATATTGTATTCTTTTGGTTGTTTGTTTGTTTGTTTGTTTGTTTAGCGTTTATGTATTTGCGCTGTTCCGTATTCGTGTTTCTTTTTTGTGCTGGCTTTATAATAGGCATTTTTGCTGTTAGGCTTGCACGTTAATAAATACCGACTGATCGATTGATTATTATTTAATATATTATCAGATGCAGCCGCACAATTTTCGAAATTAGGACACATAGACACGCATGACGAATGTTGATCCCGATTCAATTGTCAAACCTGACGGAAGATCTATGGGTAGAGGCAGGATAATATTAAAATAGATCTTCAATAAAAGCTGTAATAATGTGGGCTGTATTCATCGGTAGTATCTAAACACAATATTGAAAATTCGGAGTCCATTAACGACATGGAATTTAAAGACCAGTTTAACAAATATCAGCGTCTCAAAAGGACTCATGCTCCATGGAGTTCGTTGGTTGTGTATGTGAAATGAACTCTGCATGTCCTAAAACTTTCTCGGCAACAGAATTCAGTAAACATAGCAATGGAACAAACAGGCCCTGGCAATAAACAAGTATGTTACACTCTTCAAATAACATGAATTACAGTCTACCAGGAATGTATTTAAATCGCCCTGTTGCTATGTGTGTTACAAATACCAACGAGAATACTATGTGTTCATACACAGACGGACAGACAGTGAAACCCTCTGCATGCCACATGGAACGTGAAATGAAAGTTGGTACAACCAAACACTGCGTGTAATGTCAGTTATCATCTGCATGAGGATTTGTATGACACCAAGAGCAGTGCGCACACACACTTATGCCGAGCGTGTTGCTCATAATAAACGGGTTCTCCATCAGACACATAGGAAGCGGCACGACCGCAGCAGATATGAAGCAGCAATATAACAGTCCACACCAGTGACACACCAGTCTACGCCAGTGACATACCAGTCTATATCAGTGACACACCAGTCTATATCAGTGACACACCAGTCTATATCAGTGACACACCAGTCTACACCAGTGACACACCAGTCTATATCAGTGACACACCAGTCTACACCAATGACACACCGGTCTACACCAGTGACATACCAGTCTATATCAGTGACACACCAGTCTATATCAGTGACACACCAGTCTACACCAGTGACACACCGGTCTACACCAGTGACATACCGGTCTATATCAGTGACACACCAGTCTATATCAGTGACACACCAGTCTATATCAGTGACACACCAGTCTACACCAATGACACACCGGTCTACACCAGTGACATACCAGTCTATATCAGTGACACACCAGTCTATATCAGTGACACACCAGTCTACACCAGTGACACACCGGTCTACACCAGTGACATACCAGTCTATATCAGTGACACACCAGTCTATATCAGTGACACACCAGTCTATATCAGTGACACACCAGTCTACACCAATGACACACCAGTCTACACCAGTGACATACCAATCTACACTGACACACCAGTCTACACAACGGCACACCTGTCCACATCAGTGATATGCCAGTCTACAACACTTACACCACTCTATGCCAATGGCACACCAGTCCACACCAGTGATACACTAATCTACACCAGTGACATGCCAGTCTACACCAGTGACACAACAGGCTACATCAGTGACACCAGTGTACACCAATGGCACACCAGTCCACATGAGTGAGACAACAGTCTACATCAGTGACACAAGTATACACCAGTGACACACAAGTCTACACCAGTGACACACCAGTCTATGCCAACAGCACACCAGTGACACACCAGTCTGTGCCAATGGCATACTAGCTTACACCAGTGACACACCAGAGTGAGGTCCTAATTAAGAACAACGTAACGACACATGAGGGAACAGACTCATTTCATTAACCTTGGCACTAAGTAGATGTGAGCAGTCAACCTCATGCCGAAGCTGCTTCACCGTGGAAGAAGATATTCTGCTACCCACGGCACAGGAAGCCACACAGCTCACAGAGGCAGTCAGCACATGCTGGAGAAAGAAAAATTCCATCTCTGTCGGGAACTGAGCTGCGACTTCTAGGTCATCCACCCTGCAGCCCAGTCACTGTGCCCAGTCACTGAGCTATGCTGGATTATCTAGGGCTTTTGTGTTGCGCAGTATTAAATGATTAAATTTTATCATCAGAGAATCATTTCGTTGGTCACAACTGACTCACCACTGGAATTTTCAGTTCAAGGAATAACAAATTTGGGTTAAGATTTTATAAATACAATGATTCGACCATTTCTTTTCAAAATAAAGTTGAAGGACCTTGTTACTAACACTCTGACCTTATGAATGTAAAGTGACTGCGACAACATAAACCTCAAAACCTGTGTAATGTTCTCTTTATACACACTACAAAAAAACAAGAAAAACTTCAAAGCCCAATTGAATTCATTCTCTACAAAAAAACAAAATCCTCCTAAAGGAAATTGTATCACATGTGCAAATATAAAACAATCAAACATTCTACCTCTAGCGACAATAACCAACACTAGAATGGCACAACCCCAAGTTTCAGCACCATTAATACCGTGCTCCTTCACCCACCTCTCATCCTCAAAACCTATCTCCCTCAGTTCTACCTAAATATGACCCCCCATCTCCTATCCGAAAGTCTTCCCAGTGTTTGTTACGTTTCCCTAAAAGATTCTGCACACTCCACCTTCGAGCCACATGAATACACAATCACAGCCTTTCAGGTTTCTCTATCTTCTGACACTTGGTGCCCCTATAAATCACACAGTTCCTCATTATGCAATATCCCATGTTGCTCATTTACTGAATCCTTCTCAGGTCCATATATTATCATGCACAATTTGTTCTTAAGGCTTCTAACTGACATTCTTCTCAGATAGCAAAACTCTGTTTCACACCCACAAACAAATTGCGCAAAATTATGGTTGTAGGCATACGCCTAAATCATAACCTTCAGAGCATGGGCAAGTTAGATGGAACAACAATATTGTTTTAACTACCAGAAATATGTAACCAAAGTTCACAGTTACATTCCACGCTTGTTACTTAATTATGGGGTACAAAATACCCCATGTTTATGTTGCAGACAGTCCACAGTGGTCATGCATTTGAATTACTTGACACTGTACGCCAGTCTTAATGTTTAGGATTCATCTTTAGTTTACTCTGTACCATCATCTAATCTGTGGAGTATAAAACACAACAACAGTGACTTGCGGGTCATGCAGTTCCCCATATTTAAAAAACAGTAACCCTCTCACGGGTATGCACTACCCCATGCTTACTTGTGGATGACGCAGTAACTCTTACTTGAGTTCTGGGTTTGCAGCTGGGCTTGAAAAATTCTAGGCACCTGGTCACCATGGTGCCCAGAATTTAGAAAATATGTACTGTAAAATAATTCCTTTTTTAATCCAAGCTCAACAAGCACGTTATTCCTCAACAACTCACTCTTAGTCACAAATGAATGATGTAACTAACAATATTAGTTTAGCACCAGGGTGCACAAATTTTCCAAAAATCCAGGAGCCACCTCAAAATTCTAGGTGCCAGAAGTGTGACAGGAGGCACATTCATACTGAGGAGCCACAAGCATTAGGCATCGCCATATAAAACGTAGACCTCCAGGCAACCTTGTGCCCAGGATTTGTGCACCATTGGTTTAGCAAAATAAAAATTCAACAAATAAACTCTGTGCATTTTTTCCACAACTAGCATGGAATATGGTGTGAAAAATAGATGGAGCACGAATTAACTGGAAAAGTGGCCCACAGTACTTTTCCAGTTAATTTTGTTCATACTTTAATGCTGAAAAAAGAGTTTTAATACATGACTTTTTATTTCAATGTATTTCTAAGGACTGTAGCTTTTTATTTTCATTTTATATGCTTTATGGGATCATTTTGGAAAAATGTCATTGGCATGTATAAATACCCTGTGACATGTTAGACAAACACACAACACAAGCAAGAGCACTAACATAAGGTTTAGGCTTGGTAGTCATCATAACATGAAATGACAAAGTAAAAAGGTCTGGCCCTAATTTCTGAGCTGGCATGGACATTCAAAATATTTGTCATGCCCTGGTTCTTCAGTGCGGCATGCATTACTTATGTGTGATTAGTGTGGTTCACAGACATCCCAGCTTAATTTATCGTCAGCACACTATGCTTGGTGTGTGAAATTGCCTGCCATTAAGCTCTGAGACACACAGAACACAGACTTTAATTTGTCTGTAAACAGTACTCCATGCTGTAATTAGTGTAATATGGAATGTTAAGTTTAGATTAGGTTGGGATGAGTTAAGTTCGGCCAGGTTAATTTTATCAGATGGTAAAATATAATGATCTGTTGTTACATTAAACTGCTGTACGTTGGGCCAAGTTGGATTTTGCCAAATGAAGCCAGAATACACTAGATTATGTTCGGTCAAGCTAGGCCAGACTACCCCCATCTGATCCTTTCTTTCAGGATAAGCAATACTCATAACTTACTTTGTGTATTCACAGCATTTGAATGTTCATACTTTGTGAGACACACATCAGTAACATGTTTGCACGTTTTGCCCTGTATGGTACCCCTCATTTGTATGGGGGGTGTTCAGTACCCCATATGTAACTCGTGGTTAGAATAAGCTACTTTACCTTGTGTCTGCAATACCCCACACTAATTTTTGTGGTATGCACAACCCTCACTTTACTCTGAGACAAAAATATTAGGTTCAGATAGGCCATGTTGGACTAAATTTGCTCGGGTTACATTGGGCCAGTTTAGGCTAAAGATGGGTTTATGTTAAACTAGCTCATGTTAAGTTCCCCATGCTCATTTGTGTTACATGCAGAATCCCACGCTTATTGTGTTGCATCTGCACTACACCACTAATTTGCTGTGCATCCAGCACTCCTGTATCTAAAACGTGGTGTTCTCCTAGTCATCCCAGGTGTGAAACTTGTGGGGCACACAGTATGTCAGGGTACATTATACAGTGCTCCATGCTTATTTGTGGGGTACACAGTATCCAGTACTTGACTGGTGGGTTTCAGAGCAGTACCACGTTTATCCCCATCAGTGCCAGACTGTATGGGTAGGTTATGATAAAAATCAACATCCTGTTCAAACAGAGAAATACTGATATATGTAGTAAGTAAAACAATCAAGTCATTCAATGATGGAAATGCCACTGAAATCTTGTGGACAAGAAGGAAGCTTAACACACTTCAATCTGTGACCAATAGATCACCCAACGGTATACCATGTGAGAGCATATGGTTGGCCGACAGAAGAGCCACCCAGCACTAAGAGGGTTAATCTTAGAGCCTGCAATATCATAATCACTGTCACTGTCGTCGTCGTCATTATCATCATCATCATCATCATCATCATCATCATCATCATCCCAACCATCACAGCTGCAAGTGTTAGTCTTTTTAACACATTCCTCTAGACACAAGGTTGAACTCTAAACTAGAATTCTGTATCATGTGTCTCCTCTTCTCCAACTACCCACTTCCATGCCGGTAAAATCCATTCAGCAAATGTGCTGTCAATCATTCCTCCTAGGCGGAGGAACCAGCTGATTTTGTGTTCATGTTATCTGTCCTGAAGTTAACACATTTAGTTCAAATGTGACAAATTAGTCTCTGATACAGCCTGTCCACCTTTAACCTGCCGTGGCCCTTCGTATACTTATTTCAGCTGTCTCAATTTGGCGGTCATGTTGCTTAGCCAGGGTCTATCATGTTAACTGGCACACCAACTAGTGTACACAATTCAACACCGTCTCTGTTTCTGGTCTACCACACAACATTCTGTTAACTGGCAAAGAGTATGCTTAAAACATCTGGTTTACACAATAAACTGTCACCAGTCTGCACAATACGTAGCACCCTGATCTATGGTACAAGCAGTACACCATGCCTGATCTGTGATATGTGCAGCAGTACCATGCCCTAAATTTGTATTGTACGCAGTCACAACACACACAATCGCGTTCTACATTGTCCCTTGACAGCAACAGGGCTACAACACACCACAGCACAAATATAAGTGTATTTTGTTGCTTACTTCAGGAATGAGATTCTGATTAATGCATGATAAGTAACCAATAAGTCAGTATGTTTCTGCATGCTATGGCAAAATTTAAATGCAATGATAACTAGTCCAACAGGGTATATGAAGGCAGAAGGACCATCTCAAACATCAGTAAACATCTACCAGACCAGAAGGCATCACATTCCAGAAGACTTCTATCTTCAGCACACACCTTATATTGCCTGTATACACACCATAAGTGTGATCCATCTAAAACACATAAATATTACTCACCGCAGAAAACTAATATTGTCATTTCCAAAAATCCATTGAAACCGAGATATCAAGACGACTTTCGAAGTCCACAAACCCCACACCTCACACATATTCCAGTTAACCCTTTAAAGACGAAGCGTAGCTGTTTTATATAAGGACTCAGCGCGTACCGCGCTGTAAACACTCTCCACTTCGGTTATAAAAACCAGTCTCTTAATGTTTTATAAGGCAAAAGTTGCTGTTTGTTCTGAGATCCGTACAAAACACATAAACACAATGTGGGCACCACGTAGAATTTTTTAACCCTTTAAAGACGAAGCGTAGCTGTTTTATGTAAGGACTCAGCGCGTACCGCGCTGTAAACACTCTCCACTTCGGTTATAAAAACCAGGCTCTTAATGTTTTATAAGGCAAAAGTTGATGTTTGTTCTGAGATCCGTACAAAACACATAAACGCAATGTGGGCACCACGTAGAATATTTTAATGTTAAACCTGGTCGTACGTAAAGTTATCGCTAGGCTTTAAAAGGTTAAACCATCTCAAATGCAGAATTCTTCCACAAGACCTTCTTCCTACCAAGGCAACAGTGCAATAAATCCAATGGAGATCCTAAGTGCACGGCATTTCACAATCATACATCATAAATCAACGGGATCAAGTAAATCCTATAGT
Source organism: Coptotermes formosanus (assembly GCA_013340265.1). Lineage (NCBI taxonomy): Eukaryota > Metazoa > Arthropoda > Insecta > Blattodea > Rhinotermitidae > Coptotermes > Coptotermes formosanus. Next base: position 1,269,046 of record BLKM01000174.1, on the reverse strand, counting down.
AAAGGAAGAGGTGCCACTCAATGGCATTAGTAATTTCTATGTGGGAACCCAGCTAATCATAGACACTGCTGCAACATGCGCACAACCCACTTACCAATCTCAACCACAACAGAACAAATATTTAAAAAGGGTAAAATGAAAATCACTTGTGACTACCTTGACTGCTGAACCAAACAGTGTAGAAACTAGTAGGCAAGGAGCTCACAAAGAGGCGCGCGCACGCACGCACGCACGCGCGCGCGCGCGCACACACACACACACACACACACACACACACACACACACACACACACACAGAGTTATATGTTAACCAGACAGACAAACCTGAGGAACAGAGTTTTGCACCTACCTGAAATTATTCCATCCATCTGTTGTAATGCAGCTTCCAGCATTTTGCTTGCTTCTGAGTGAGGACTTCCCAACCCCACTTCTGAACGTCCCTCAAAATGTTGTTCAGCTTTGCCCATATTCAGCTTTGCTGTTGCTTTCCTCTGTACCTGATTGAACCTGCACAAATGATTACATTTATTATTATTATTACAGCTATACTCTATGTAACGTTATGCTTTTACGTGTGGAAGTCAGGTTCCATTCACTGAATATTAACCCTTTAAAGACGAAGCGTATCTGTTTTATATAAGGACTCAGTGCGTACCGCGCTGTAAACACTCTCCACTTCGGTTATAAAAACCAACCTCTTGATGTTTTATAAGGCAAAAGTTGCTGTTTGTTCTGAGATCCGTACAAAACACATAAACGCAATGTGGGCACCACGTAGAATTTTTTAATGTTAAACCTGGCGGTATGTAAAGTTACCGCTAGGCTTTAAAAGGTTAAACCCATTTCAAGAAACATTTTTCTGATATAATAAAAACAACAGGACTGACAAATCAAAGATGAAGTTCTACCCATGCCAAAGGACTGTATCATGAGGGAGTCTACAAAGAGTGCTAGTACAATCAATCCATTCAGGACTCAACTGACATGTCTGGTCATCTTCACTCTGGCTGCATATAACTTAGTTAAATTTATTACGCTTTCATAAATACTTCTGAACTTTAGATATAACCATAATTTTGTATTTATCAAGCACCAGAATCATTAATTTACTTTAGTATAAGGCAAAAATAACTCAACAAATAATGAGCAGTGATTTTTACATTAAAATACTATAATATGTTACATCAAATACAAAATTTTCATTCAATTATAAATTATAATTAACAAAGCCTGTCTATTGTACATGAGGATGAGCGAAATGAATTGTGTGTTGAGTGCAGAAATGGCGAGCAACAGAAGTTTAACCCAGCAAAATTAAAACATTCTGAGACTAATAATCCACATTTAACCAAACAAATGCACTGAATTTTTTAAATGCAAGTGTAAGGCGTTTTAACCAGCAAACAGAGCAAATCTCTGCATATGCTTAAGAATTATGAAAGTTCACTCCAAGTATCTAGACATATTATATATATATATAACATACTAATAATACAATATTATAGAATATAATAATACGTGTAATACTACTCTGTATGTATGTATGTATGTATGTATGTATGTATGTATGTATGTATGTATGTATGTATGTATGTATGTATGTACGTATGTATGTATGTACTGTATTTTCGAATGAACTGCTCAAGAGGATATGATCATGTGTAAACCTCTGCCAAACAAAACCACAGATGAATTCTCAAAACAATTTATTCAGACATGAAGAAAAATTAAATTTCTTGAAATTTATACTTCCATGTGTGCGCTGATAAAGCAAAGTCTATGGTCACCAGAACTGGTGGTGTGGCGTCACAAACAGAGGCAAGAGCCCCACACATTAAAAGCTCCCACTGCTGTCTTCATCGCCATGCACTTGCAGTGAAACATGCCTCAAAAAGAGAAAGCTGTGCTCAATAGGGTCACTAAAACTGTTACTTTCATTAAATCAAGACCACTAGAATCACTGTAATGTGCCAGGACATGTGAAACTTGCACAAAACACTGCTTCTTCATACAGAGGTAAGACAGTCATGCAAGGTCATTAAGTCTGTTTTACGTACTGAGAGATTACACAAGAACTTCCTTGTGTAAAGGAACACGGGAGTTTGCCTGCAAATTAAATGACAAATCTTCTTGTTCTTCAGCACTACAGCCCTCTAAGTTTGGCGTTCGCTTCCCTTCTATGGACTTCTCAACATTATCATGTTTTACATAATGATGATGTCTGCCTGATGCCCAACCCTAAACCTGAAGGGTCAGGCTTTGATTTTGGGGTGTGCTCCCCTACGGACGTTAGCAAACTCCTAAAGAGCCCCCCTTACACCCTTCCTGTAGGACACTTTGTCTGGCTCCTCTGTTGAGATATATACAGCTGAAGTGACCCTACCAATAGCTATGCTACAGACAGCATAGCCCCCAGCTTCACTGATGCATGCAATCCTCCCTGCCCAGTTTAACATAAACCTTCAAAAAGGTGGTGCCCTCCAGAGGCAAATGATAAATACTGAATAGAAATGACAGCATATCTTCCAGATATTGTTCACATTTAAATTAACTAAATGTTTCACTGAAAATAACCAAAAATATGTATGTTTAAGCTTCAGGGAAGAAAAAGATTCTATTCTTTTGGAAATTGATCTTTGGAATAGCTGTCATACAACAGATGCCCAATGTCCCAAAAACAAAGGGCTTTTCTCCACCAACATAATTCTACATACAACTGTTAAAATTACAGTATTCAGCATTTGAGAGATCTGCACAGCACTTCAAAAGGATATTTTCAAAAAGTAATTCCTGCACCAGAATAAACAAGTACTTGGGTTCCAAATTTTTATCTTGAATTCAAAGATATATCTGGATTGCTACTAAAAGAGACAAAATGGCTGACTGATATTTCAACTGACCCTATTTTAAAAGTGAATAAAAGCAAGCAGAAATACTTGGTTTCCAACTTCAAGTTTTTATCAGTACACCGAAGTTCCTCATTGTAATTTAAAATATACCATGCCATTTATTACCACACAACCTCTGCGAACAAACATTAGTGCTTTATATCATAACATAAAGAACACATAGAAATAAATTAAACACAGAACATGACATGTTATTGCAAGTTAATACAAGTACTTCAGACTTTGTCAACATATGCAAGCTCACCCCAGCCACTGAGATACTAGGTATGAATTAAAATAACTGAAGTGTGCCATGCATTTTATACCGTATATTTTCTCTAATTTAAAATTTTAGCTCAAACATTATTGCGATTTGTCATTAAACTTAAAATTGCCACTAACAAAGTTTATTTTCCATAAATATACATAAATATTTTAAGCTAATAAACAAAATGTTGTGTTTAAATATGTTATATTTCATTTAAGCACTCAAGAAGCAAATCCGACCATATACAGCTTATATGGAAAATCATATTTAGCCACAAGGTTTCCACAGACACTAAGAGTTTGCGGACTACTAGCCCTGACTACACTAACCAACTAACTGAACTAACTGACTGACTGGCTGACTGACTGACTGACAGACCGACCAACCAAATAACTTGGAGCAGAGGCCTTTTTCAAAATTTACTAGCTCCTCACGAAGGCAAGAAATTTTCCACATTTTATGTAGCCTAAAGGTTCATTACCAGGTTCACCATTGCCTGCCCCTTGTCCCTATTCTGAGCCAGATTAATCCAGTCCATTCCCTCCCATCCTATTCCCCAACAACTGCATTATCCATAAATCACATAATAACTCTGAAACTCTTCTGAAGGCCAACACAGCAACTGCATGATACCTGCATTTTAAAGCCTTAACATTATAAAAGTACTTCACAAGCTGTAAGGTGTCTTTTTATCAAGTTCCAGAACTTGGTTGACTCAGCAAGCTGGCTACAGCCTGTACAATCAACAGTCAGTTTTCAGTCACATGATGCAGAAACAGACCTCACACTCTTTCTGTTAAGAAATGAAGCTTGGTTTCATCTCAGCAGATACACAAACACAAAGAATAATATGTAACAATGTGCAGATAATCACATGTTAATGCATGTAGTGTCATTACATGACATCGAAGTTGGCATATATTGCTGTTACTGATGATCCTTAGAATCAGCAGGGCTGTGCAGTTGGAGTCGGAGTAAGAAGGAATTTTGTGTGGGGTGGGAGTTGGTAAAAATGTACCAACTCTGACTCAGACCTCAATATAAAATCTTAAATAGATACTAGCTACAATAACCATTACACTTATATTTAAATACAGGTTATAAGTCAAAAAAGTAGCCTGATGATTCACGTGGTGGCGATGAAATGTCTTATGATAACATCTACCATTTTAGTAGCTTTACCAATATTAATACATATTGAGTTTTATGAAGGAGTCGGAGATCTAAAAATTGAGGAGTCAAAGGTTTTGTGTACCGACTCCACAGCCCTGGGAATAAGACCAGATGAGAAGACACGATCAGCAGGTAGCTGATAAATTCAAATTTGGATGAAGTACTTCAAAGTTTATCAGAATCTGAGTAAAAGAGAAAGCTGGCCCCTTGCAAGACACATTGGCACATTGGATCAAGGTTCAATGCTCACAACCAGGGTTCTGACCTCAAGGTTGTTTACATTATCTCAAGTGATGGCATTGTCATTGCTTTTATGACAGTACAGACGTGAAGGCAGCTTCAACCTGTCCCCAGCTAACGGTTAGTGACATCATTGTCTCTCAAAATCACTTGCAAACAATGATATCCTCTACAACTTTTGGCCATAGCAGTAAATTTAGAGCACATCTGTTTCATGGGTTAACAAGACAAGGTGTCCTAAAGCTACCCCACGCTGTGTTTGGTTGTGGGCCTTCATAGGCGCCAGGCTACTTATATAACAGATAAAAGGTAAAGGTAAAGGTAAAGGTAAAGGTAAAGGTAAAGGTAAAGCAGTCCCATTACAGGCCTGGATAAGCCCTTAGGGTTCAAGGAGGTTCAGGCTCCCAGATTTCAAGACAATTTACACATGAAGGTGGTAAGGCTGTCAGCCCTACGTACCAGCCAACTTTACTCCTGAGGAAATACTCCTGGTACTCATTTCTGATAGAAACTGAGTTGACCCCAGGGCCATTGTGTGACTGGAAGGTTCATGTCAATGAAAAATCCCAATGACACCTGTGACCTTCCAGCTTGTAGCGCAGTGCTTCAACCAACTGTGCCACCACGTGCCCCCAGTAATATAACAGACTGTGATATTAATAAAGAGTCGGTAGTGATAAGATGTTGCAGTGCTGTACACAATATCAGATGTAGAACAATATTAATATGAGCAGTAGTATTAAATGTACTGAAGTGTTTCACATGCTACTGTTCTAATTAATTTGTCCGTAAACCCGCACTCATGTCCCTGTGATTACAACACATAAATATACCTTGAATGACAGTAAAGCCCAGTGGCTGAGACATTCAGACAGTTTAGTGTTGTTGTGATATTTGGATGGCTACAGTGTGCTACAAGTACAACTAGGACTGATACACCCATTTTCTCTCTGAGGCCATAAATTGAAACTGATATGTTACACACTCTGACAGAATGATCTCACACAGTGAACAATTTAATACCTTGTTTAGACAGTACTTCTGGTGACAGATTAACACAAAGCGGATTGTAGGCATTTTGCTGAAAAGATCTGAACCTGTGCAATTTCTACATGTGTGGCATGTTTAAAAATAAAGTGTATAGCGAGAATCCTAATACTGAAGAAGATCTGAAGGAAGCATTCAGAATACAGTTTCAAATTTCACGTTTAATGGTAAATATTTTTGCTACACATGATACATGCCTGCAAGCCAACTTCCAGCAACTTTGTTAAATATGATGAGAAGCAATGTATTCACAGCAATGCAATGAACTAAAATTACCCAGTGACTTCTTTAAATATGGTGGGTAAAACTCTCGTATTAAGTACAATACACTGACCTAAAAGCTATGAGCCCCAGACTCATGACAAATTTAAACTTCGGCGAGCGAGACGTTACCTGCAGTCACGCGAAACAAACTGTGAAGTGACCAACGATATGGATCAGATAAAATGAAGACCCCTCTAAAATTTGTACAATAATGCTGCCAAAAAATGATAAATTTTGCCAACAGGGGCGTTAATACTAAAAAAATAAACGCCTACAAAACTCTATCTTCTAACCAAAGTAATTTAATTTGTGAAATTGGATAATAGTGGATGGTTAAGACCCGCACCTAACGCAAATTAAAATAAATGTGCATTTACGTATAATATACACAATCTTAACCTCGCGTGCTGTTTGGTTGACTGTCTGACCACGAAAATAGAGGCAATACTCTCCCGAAACGCCAGGAGCAATGTGCCCGTCAACATGGCCTAAACCTCCTCAATATTCATCAATTTTAACGTAATGATACTGGAATAAAGAGACACTACTCTGCAGGTTCTTTTCCGACACCAGAACACTGGCATAACCTTGCTTCGTCTACCCCTTAAGTGACACTGACAAGCTACAACACATATCGCAAACACATTTCAGTCCTTATTCGCAACAGAATATGAAACACGTACTTACACGTATTGGAAAATAAAGCTCACTTTCCTGTTTGCTACCCACTTAAAAACAAAACAAAATAATAATAAAGAACGATAAAAAAATTACGCCATTGTCCCGAAAACAACTCACATCCCCCACACACTCTTATCCATGATCCTATCTTATCTGTGATCCCACAGCGTAATACCTTCAATAGATGGGAAACTGCGTGCAAACGTAAAACGACACCGACATCTGCGGCGCATTCGTGCGTTACTGGCTGTCCTGGTGGTAGCTTATGGAACTATGTAGCATGATATCGGCAAAACAGCCTCCTGCTTTGCCATAACCTCTCCTTCTCCTGTACTACATTCATTGCGGTACTGAAAAAAAGCAAACTTCAAAATTATTACAAACCAGCTAAATACACTTATAAGGAAATATTATTTTACATTACATTTTCTCCTACATATTTCTGCTGACGTCAAAATATAAGGTAAAATAAAAAGGTATGTTCGTTGCCTAACATTAGCATTCAGGTGTTTTGCAATAGTAACACAATGCACAGAAAATGCAGAATATTAAGATTCAAAATTATAGTCTCCCGGGTTATGGGACTGTGTAGTCTGACTGGTAGGCACCAACGTTTCGGTCAGGACATACTGCCTCCATCTTCCGAGTGCATGTGAAAACACACCAAGAAAGCTCCTCCAAAATATTCACAACAATGTACCAGACTACACGGTGTCCTAACCTAGACTGCATTATGAATCCTCACCACTGTAAGCACCTCAAATCCTGCACCAAAGAATATAAAGAAAAAGTAAAGCATGGATGGAGATGTCATGTTGTGAAAACTGAATTACAGGGGTGCACCATGGTTTTTAAAGACACAGTACTTAGTACCACATTCTCTTTCTGCCAATTGTGTTCACTTTTGTAATGTTTTGTCTCTCGAACAAACTGTGCAAATGAGATCTGGAACACTTCCTGGTTACAAACATCATCAGTATAAATACACATTTTAGGGTCAGGACCACATATGATGGATGTCAAAGTTATACTAAAATGATCCCACAAGTACAACCACACACTCAAAACAACTTGTAATGTTGAACATTCGCAAAGCAGAAACCACTGCCTCAGTTACACACAACTGTCCCTACATGAAATAAATTAAATATGTGTGCCATAACTACGATTAGATGAATAGAAAACCTCATTTCTGATGGAGGTATTTTCTTCACAGTACATGCAACACTAATACACTAAAGCTGCAGCATTGCCCAGTGTTACACAACAGTCAACACACAAAACAACGGCAACACAAAGCATAATATGAAATACAAGTTGAATCTGCAGTCACTGAGGTCCCAGATGACAGTGTGCATGGACAATGACTGTGTGGTCATACTTTATCATTCAGAACAACATCTTGGCACTGTTGCCTGAGAACAACTACAGTATCTTAAATGGCAATCCACTTCCTACTGTTCACACAACAGTTCATGCTATGAGCAACATAACTCATTAACATGAAAACACTTCATATAAGGTAAAGCTGTCTCCATGTTTCATTAAGCACTATACAGTGAGAGTATAGAGGGGAGTGGAGGTACAGCACATACAGCTCCACACATTCTTAACCCTGGCACTAGATAGAGATAAGCGGTTTGCTTCCTGGCCCAGCTACATTACCCTGAGCACAGAGTGAAATGGAGGCCGGGCTGGCCTCAGATGTAGTATAAATGCTTTGAAGATGACAGAAAACTTTTCCCCTCCCTGAAATTGATGTATGATTCATTGGTCATCCAGCCCAAAGCACAGCTTCTTGTAAAGTAAGCAATTGCCACAAGGACAGAACTTTCCCACATTACATAGAGCATGGACTTTCATTCTGGGTTTACAAGCACCCTGAGACAGATCAATCCCCTCAGGAATATCACAACATGTATAAGATGATCTGAACATCTTCCATCTATGTCTAGGCCCCTCAAAATAATCTTTCTATTGAGTTGTTAAACAACAGTCAGTGAACTACATTCTCTTCAATTCAGTTTGTCTGACCTGCAAAGCACATAATTTCCGAAACCTCCCATGCATGCTACATGCCCTTCTGTCTTAATATTGTAAACCTTCACATTATTTGGTGGACACTATATTTTATTATGCAGTATAATGCATTATCAGCCATAATGACACAATACACACACCTCACACAATGTCTATAATTTTAAATTATAAAAATTATACTTGCACAGTAATTTGTCACAGGACAATGCTGGGGTAAGAATCTCTTAAATCCTGTTGGCAAAGGTTCACCATGACAGCAAAGAGTTCCTTCTTTGTATTAATGTCAGTGTTATCTCTTCTTCCTCTGGTGACTTTTCCTACAGAAAAATATAATGCAGAGAACGCTATGATGCACTTAAAATGATATACAGGAAAATTCTGTGCTAAGAATTGAATACAGTCACGCTTGTCAAACACCAAGTACAACAGACACTAACTACCACAGTGGTTTCAAACCTTTTTAGGATTTTGTCCATTGCGGGCATTAGGTTAAGGTTGAGGTTATTTATTTATTTATTGGCAGCAAGTAATGTTCTACAACCAGATATTTCATCCAGAATGTCCTCACTCATCAGAGTAAGCAAAAAAAGGCACAACCAAAATGGAAACTGCTGAGGGTGGAAGAGCCATGGCTTGAATATAATCCCTTACCTCTATCACCTATCTCTGATCTGGTTGAAAATACAGATTTCATTCCAAACCTTAAATTTTGAATTTTGGCTGGCAGTAGGCTGCAATGCATAGCAAGGTTGTTTGAGCACAACCATCCAGTAAATGAGACACCTGCATTATTTCCTTGTTGTGGACACTTACAAGTGCCACTTCATAATTTTGATACTAAATTGTTTTATGTAAATGGAACATTACCAAGAGCAACACCACCATATATGCAACTTACATTTTTCCTGCAATGAAAAGGAGACATATCACTGACTTGCACGTCATTATATTAACTCACTGTTATATTTAGTCATACTGGTCATTAGTTTAAGTTGGGTTAAGTTATGCTATGTTATGTTATGTTCGTGAATTTTTTTTTAATCTTCAGCTTCCATAAAGTACAATAACTTGCTGAGCAACTCCTAGCTTCTCCTGAGGGGCCACAGATTTCCATCTCTACATTAGGTGACATAAATGAACATTTTTGCAATGCTGAACACAAATATTGAACAGTTACAGAAAGCAGCAACAAGCTGTCTCCAACAGAACTGCCAACATCATGCCCTTCCCATGATATCCTGACATTTGTTCATATAATTCCAAATAAGTGCACTTGCATTTAGTTGGAATTATACGAATAACATGCTTAATGCCTGGAATATGAATAACGTTCAGATCCTATGACCTATTTTTCATGTCTGTGCGTGATCAAGAAGCCTTAATAAAGAGGAGGCCTTTAGCCACAACTGGCTTTGGGCCACGAAAAAAGATCCTGTTCCTTATACTCCAACAGACACCTAACACAATGCCAATGTTATGTTCACAGGTCCACTGATGAAGATACCTTCATCCCTCCAACTGTTGCACAACCAAATTAAACCTTACGTATGGGCTGCAGCTTATCACATCAAACAGAACAGCTCCAAGGTACTGGCATGAAGATTCAGATTATTTACATACCTTCAGCACACACACTCCTCATGTACTATCTCATAGCAGACAGGAACACAACTGCTTAATGCCACCTTCTTGCTTCAACATCAGTGATACTCTTGCCGAGCCCTGGTTGTTCAAAATATGTGATAAAATTTGCCCTAAAAAGTGCCTTTCTCTGCCATCTATGTGGTGCGAAACACAGCCACTCAGTGCTGGCTACGGTAACGCATGTAGGTGCAACAAGACCTCATTTTCAGGCATTCATTGAAACTTCACTGGGGTGATTCCAAATGACGTTGGCATCGACAACCATGCATGAGAGATGCTAGAGCTACTTGTAATCCATGGTACTGTGGAAGTATAACGAACATGGTTGAACATATCGAAAATATGAGTAGAGACAAAATCTGTTGCTTTCGTAAAACAAAGACGTCCTAATGCACCACTCCCACCTTGTGGAGTATGACACTGTGTAGATTTGAAAAATGTCTCAACATTTTGGATAAGCTTGGTGCCTCTATACCCTCGGTTATGCTACCATTCACTCATTTTGGACTGCCCTGAAGAGAGACACAGCAAGCTCCCAACACGTTGGTAATGATATACTAATCTACACTGTGTCATATTCCAGACCCTGGAGTTTCCAAACTGATTTACACATTCATAAATCACAGTGAATTTTTATATACTAACCTTTTTGTCATGATACTGATGTAGGATACATTTGTTTGAAGGCACATGATCCCACGTTACAAAAATTAGAAATTTCAACTGAATGAAGTTCTTACAAATATATGTGTCAATACAATTTCAGTTTACCTTACAGTGAATACAGCACTTTCACAGAAATGGGTTGTGCTGTTAATAATGTAATGTGAAAGACTAAGAAATTCATATTAATAATTGGAGACCCTTATTTCCACATACATTTTAAAACTTTGTGATGAATTTACAACTAAAACTACTGCATGTAACACTTACAAGTTTTTTGGAGAAGGAATTTTAGATAAAACAAATGACTAGATGTTGGGCATGTTTATAAAACAAATTCTGCATTTATTAATTTTTCTCAAACACCACTTATAATATGAATGATGTCATATGGACAAAACACTTTTTCTTCAAGATTCCATTGTTTCCACTTAGAAAAAGCAATGTCATATCATAATTCTTCTTCAATAGCATTTGAAAGTTTTAAAATGTCCATGTTATATAGTCCAAATTCTGTTGACTAGAGTTGAAAATAATTATTTTGATGAGTAGACAATATTTAAACAACAATGGCACATAAATTTCAAGGCTTTTTTCTTTGATGATGTTAATATTAGCAGTATGACAGTGGCTCATCTTTAAAGGTTCAGGGTGGAAATATTATAGGTAACATATTCATCAATAAAGCAAACATTCACAGGTTAATTTTTCTTATATACAACTATGAAAAAACAAAATTGTTAGAAAATATGTAGTTCATATTTTACAGTCAAATACGTCATTTACTGTTTAATTTTTTAGGAATTACTTGCACACTGTACAGTATCTTACACAGCTCAAGCAAATTGGAGGTATGGGCCTTTAAAAATCCTTAGCAATAAACTAGGAGAACTTACGTGAATGTGGTTACAGGCAGTTAATAACACAAATTCTTGGCTACTTTTGATATAGAACATCACTTTTCTTGGACTTGCTGCTAAACCCCTAAAACATTTTCTCTTGATACCAAGGACTTGGGGATTTTACAAATTCCACAAATACATACATCATCCAAGTTAACTACTGAAAATATTTAACTTAGCTACTAACGAGAAATTGTAATATCTTTCAAACATTTCCTCATAGTATCCAGTAGAAAAATTACTATAAATGCTGCTATGGATCCCTTCTGTCTGCTAAATTAAATGGGGGATGTAAACTTTGATTGAATCTTAGCAATTACTGTCATATGTGTACCAGCTATCAAGCATTACTTGCTCCTGACATCAACAGATCTAGATCGTCCAAATTCGTTTGGTTATACTTGATGTAAACAGGTGACTGATATCACATCATTTTAATTTAATGCAGGATTCATTCTTATCTATATTACAAAGGATAATTAAATTCATCTGTGCAATAGAGCATTACAATGAAAACTGATGTCAAAAGGGAGGCTGACCAGATCTTCTGAAGCTAAATCAGGCACAGTTAAGCACTGTTGCTTTCACAGAGACAGTATGTGGCCATTCAAATGACAGCAGAAATGAGAACTGAGGAGAGTGAATCTTCATGGATGACGATGATGATGATGATGATTATGAGAACTGTTATTTCCACATATATGTATGGCAATTTTCAAATTCAAAGAGTGATTCATACAGAACCAGACTGTTCTATTTAACTTCAAATTTCTCTCCATCCTTGCAGTTTTTGATACTTTAAGTTAAAAATGTTTCCTGTAACTTCTGTTTTATTCTTATCCAGAAGTCACATACTGATGATTAGGAATTTCTTGTATTGACTGAACCTTTAGAAGTCAACAAACACAAAAAGTGTTCTAGTCCCCCATAAGGACATTCAGCCCTGTTGCATGTTGTGGGTTCACAAACACTGGTTTTGTAGTGATGTTGAGATAATTCTTTCTTTGCTGTCCTGTAGCTGTAACATTTAAAATGGTCTGGTTTGGGTATTTGGTAACATGCTTTGTTTTTGTAGCATGAACGATCACTTTCCCAACCATCATGGATTACTTACAAACAGACAGAATTTATTATGTGGCAGATTGTGAGAATTATTTATTTGCAGCATCTGCTTATCCATTAGCGTCACACAAAGGCACGTAATTGCTAAATGATTCTGAATTTTACAACAGTGTTTGAACAAGAGAAAATTGTATTACCAGCATCTTAGATTCTGAATAAAGTAAAGTGGATCATATGACAACAGATTTTAAGTTTAATGTAAATAACTGGAGCAATAAATAATTGATTCAGGGCTTTAAACTGAGAGAAATTACCTCAGTCTAACTGGTAAGAAGTTCAGTGAATGAATGCAGCTGCAGGCTCCTACACTGTCAAAGGGTAGATCATCGCCTGCGGATCTTACTGACTAGCAGTGAAGTATGCACAAGGCCTTAGGCCCCATTGGCCTGTAGTTGCTGGATTTGAATACACAGCTCAATAACTTACTACTGCTTTAAGTCATCAACATCTATACTGGTAACAAAAATTTTCAAAATTTAACAGATAAAAAGTGTCACAAATAAAATTCAGAGAACTGAAAATATCCAGAAACACTGAAATGGTCAGTCAGACTGCAGATGCAACAGGAAAACTGTAATACATAAATCTGCAAGACCCGTTTTGTGGGACTGCATAAGGATTTGCATTTGGAGAGACAGCTATCAAAAACAAGTCTACACAATATATTAGTTCACAGCATGCCTGAAACAGTCACAAACAAGCAAGTTATAAATAAAACCGATGAAACACTTGATTAAAAATAGCATGTAAATCTGTCACAATATGAACAGAGTCATACTAAAACTGGTGGCAATATAAAATGTGAACACAATAAGAATGTAAAGCCCAGTACCGGTATATCAGAGCAACAGACGAAACAATCATTTTCACTGATACTATTGACTTCAGTCATGGAGAACATAAATTAAGCTGATTTGACTGGGTTGTGCTGAAGGCTTTGATTAAGCCAGTGGCAGCAATCTCCTCAAAAGGGGGGTTTGCTGAAGTTGCAAAAGGAGCATAAGAAGGGAGTAAGATGCGAAACTAGTGAATGGGGAATAAAATATGGAAAGGCGGGAGGGATAAAAGGGTGAAAGAGAAGGACACGAGAAAGTGAGGCCTCAAAAAAAGATTTGTGGGCATTAGTAAGTTTGGGTGAAGAAACCAAGTTATTACAGATCTTATGGGAGGTTTCTGTGAACTGCATTCACAAAAAATACTGGAGTACTTGAACACCGCTTAAATAGCCAAGGCAACTGTACTGATTGGCAAGCACACAGGGTACATTTGTAATGCCGCTGGGTGTTCTCTGTTAGGTCCATGATAGGAAAGGGGAAACAGAAGAGTCTTAGGTTATATTTTGTATATTAGATACGTTTATGTCACAGTTAATGAACAAAGTACAAAAATTATATTTTCGTGCTTAATTTCAGTCAGTCAGCATACAGGTTATGTTGCTTGATACACAAACTAGGACACATTCTTTCCCCAGAACCAATACTGTTACTTCAAGATTCCAAGAAGGTATGTGTAATGACTTACTGAATTCTTGATTCCCATCTCTTAATTCCAGTTGTGATATATTAACAATCTGCAGTTTTACACCATACATGTGTCAAAGTGGGGGGTGGGGCAGAACTATGCAACTTAGTGCAATTTAAACTGGCATACGAATAGGAAACTTTCAGTATTAAATATGTATTGCATTCGTCAGTTAATTAGTATTCCATGGCTCTGTGTGTGTGTGTGTCATCATATTCCTTCCCTCTTCTACCTACTTGTTCACAGTAGGTGTAGAGGGCTTTTATTTTCACTTGATCACACTCAGGCACACACCACAGTCGGTAGGACTCCTCTGGACGAGGGGTCGGCCTGTTGCAGAGCCCTCTACCTAATGACACAAACACCATACAAGAGACAAACATTCATGCCCCCGGTAGAATTCGAACCCACGATCCCAGCAAGTGCTTGGCCGCAGACCTATGCCTTATACCACGCGGCCACTGGGATCGGTGTGTGCGCGCGCCACGTATATCAAAATTAACTGAAAATTTGTGAGTCTCACAGACCACTTTAAATGTGCCATCTCTTTAATATATTTTTTCCTTACAATACACGTCAAACAACATAAGTTCGTGGCTTGCTTACTAATAAATTTATGCAACTCACGGCAAGTCACTTTGAGGTTAATACTTGGAACACAACATTGTATTGAGACCAAACATCTCATCCCTACTGAAAAACTCCTGGGCATGTAAAGCTTCAGAAACAACCTTTCTTCCTAAGAAGGAACATGCAAATTTTCCTACTTAAATTTCTTTCTTTCCTGCACAGCAATTCCACTTCTCTTACCTCAGAAATTAAGCACTCATTATCTGGATAAATCAAGCCAGCCAGTACTTCACACAGTATTTATTTTCCACAGAGAATGTATTTTGTTCACTGCCTGTAACATTTTAAGATACATAAATACAAAATTCTATCAATGTTTTGGGACAATACTATCAAAATTACAGTACAGGAAGGATCCACTGCATAGCATATTGTGACGAGGCAGGTATACCAAGGTGCTGATGTGACTGAAGCAATGGACAAAGAAAGTTAATCACTATTCTCAACATAATAACAAAAAAATATTAAATCTTTTTACGGTGAAAACAGTTATTTAACACAATACATACGCTTACATATCAGTTCATACATTCACACATGTACACACATCATATGAGCATTAAATTCTATCTTTTGGAGTGAATGCTTGCTTGCCATAGTCTCTACCCTGTTAGCATTTTAATCCCTCTCTTGGGTAATGTCCACAATATCACATTTACAAACCCTACCATGTGACTCCTTGAATGCTCAGACAAAATGGCTCTCGATTAAATCCTGATCAGTGCATAACTGTCACAGAAAACTTAATTACAGACGCCATTTTTCCACATCTCATTCAATTTTCATCCCATTTTCCATGAAAGTTATGTCAGTCGCTCTTTTATCAAGATGTTCAAGGAGAAATCATGTGGTGGGGTCAGCTGGAGCATATTTCTGGACATTCTGTATCAACAAACTTGAAGGTAGAATTTCAACAAAGTGTTCTGGTAATGTACAGAAGTTACAATGATAGGCCTTCAGAATAACACTTTCATCCCAGCTTCCAAAGCATATATTTGTTATTACAACAATTTGCTTTGATAAATGTACTGACCAGGGAAAATGGTTATGTGATTAATAAAAACTATTCACACAAAACAGAAAATGTTACATGATCTCACCCATCTGACATTTGGACACTAAGTACAGCTCTTTGTCACATGCCGGATAACCACTGCCCTTGAGATGCACCTGATAAATACATTTAAATTTTTGTAACTTATTATCTTCTATCTGAAATTTCCTCATTGTAGAATAAAGTTCAAAGTACAGCTATGGCCCTGGCATATGTGGGTAAGGAGATATAATTCCATAAATTATTAACATTGGCACTAGACAGAGTGACTGGTCAACTTCATGCAAAGGCCGGTCTGGGTACTTTACAGAAGAAAAAAGTCTTTTGCCTCTAATGAGAAATGAACCACAATTCCTTAGCCATCTAGCTCACAGCGTAGTCACTATATACCAAGTACGCCATCCTAGGGCCTCTGTACTGACTGTGGTTTGTATGCATACTGTTTAAATACACCATCAATTACTGAGATCTGAAATGCTTGGAGTGCCACTCTGCCCATCACAAATTGCAGACTGGCCTAGGACAGAAGCAAAGACTCTGTGGTGAGAACAGTTATACTGCCCTGCTGAACCATGACATGGGCCTATGTGGTTTTTAAAAACTGCAGCAAAATACTGTAGTTCAGATTACAGTTTTCTGGGATATGAGACTGTAGTTGCAAAAACTGATTAGGAAATAGTATCTACCAATGTAGGAATTGTGCTTTCTTGGCTCAGACTTTTTAAAATGAACACACAGTGGCAATTTGTAATCTGTCCAATTAACTCCATGCAGCAGAGTTCTTCTTCAGCGACTATCAGTCACTCAGCCAGTCACGAAATTCCCATCATATGGAAATACAAGCTTCAGTACTGTGTTCACACCAGCTCACAACACTTCCCTGTCTCACTCATATGAATCCAGTTAATACCTTTCCATCTTAAGTCTTTAAGATTCATTTTAATGTTATCTTCCTGTCTACACTTGGATTGTCAAGGGAGTCTTATTACTTCAGCTTTTTGAATCCACATATGCCACCTGCCAAGCCCATCTCATCCTCCCTGATTTGATAACCTTAATATTAGTTGGTGAGGAGCACAAATCATGAACCTTAACATTATGCAATTTTCAAGCCTCCTCTTACCTCCTCCCTCTCAGGTCCAAATAGTTTCCTCACTACCCAACCCTCCACACATCCTCACTTGATATTCTTCCCCCATTGTGAGAGACAAAGTTGCACACCTGCCTGTCTGTCTGTCGATTTTTTGTTTGTTTGAATATATGCAGTGGATTTTGATACTTGCTATCTGGCAGTCCACACTAAAGAATGTTGGTCAAACATGATTATGGACACAACAATGTAAACAAACCCTTACTTTACATACAACTTGAAGGGAACTTAAGTGACTTTCTCAGAAAGCTACTAAAGTCTGTATCTAACACAACAGATGTCTAATTAAGCCAACAGCATTTTTATGATCTTTGACATTCTCATGGACATGTGTGTCTCCATATCCTTCATATCTGTTTGTGCTAAAACAGAAACAAAGTAAGAAATTTTGTACAATATTAATTCAGTCATCAGTACATCACCATTACTAATACAGTGCGGGAAGCTGGAATTTGAAAAAAAAATCTTGTTATCAGTGTCATTATGAAACTTAATCATTGTTTTTACCACTGCATTAAAACTCCAAATTATTATCTGTAATTCCAGAGAGTTCTCTGTTAGGAATATATCAGTTTATACCTCAAAACAATTTGTGTAATTATCTATTTATGATGCCAAGGATTAAGACTATTTCAAATACAGGCTGCAGTATTTAATAGGCTTCTCTACCAAAACCCAAAACCCTCTTACTGTGCTAAACACTTTGATGATTTTTATTTTTGGAGACATTTTTATGGTAGCCCACACTACATGCATAACAATATAGGAACAATGTAGAGTGCTTGACATTAGCCTGTTTGCATTATGATTATTTTAGAGCAAAATCATATACCTAATTGATTACACTTCGCTGTGTTTCCAAAGGCCATTGATTAGTGCATAATTCAATTATCCATAAAAGCCAAATACTTCGGTGTATCTCAGACCCACAGGAATATAGGTTTTATACATAAATACAATATATGTGCCAAGCTGCCATCTGTTTAACAGAAAACAGGCAATGCAAAGGATTACAGGTAATTACTGCACAACCCTGATACTTATCCATGCTGTCAACAAAGAGAAGCCCCTTAAATTTTGTAACTGAAGCTTATGAATTTATGCAGTTTCCCCAGTAATGACTGCTATGGGAAAGGGGATGACCTATGATGACTATGTTCAGCATTTGTACATGTGCATACACAGTTATCTGCTCTCTTGCTTTCCATAATTGGCATTGTTTGAAAAATAGCTCAGATCAGTGTTTTACATTACCATTCCCAATGAAACATATCAGAACACACACACAACTTAGGCATTGTTTTATTAATCAACAGCTATACGCTTTCATTGAGCGTTGATCAGACGACGAGTTAAGATATTTTTTTTTTTGGTTTTCTTTTACCTCAAGTAACACAACATTAAAAATGAAACCATGTTTCAGCAGATGACAGACAGTCCCATAAATACATTATTAAACACTGCTTCATGTCTGATATAATAAAAATATATAAATATAATTACAGACACATAATATTTATGATTAATCCAGCCACAAAATTCCATTCTCTTTGGACATTTCCCTCTGGGTAATGTGAAACACAAAAATAACGCACCTTATATTCTTTCAATTGTTACAACATCGCATGGACCACAGTGTTGACACTTCTTCGAATTAAAGCCCAGCAGCTGGCAATGTTAAACATCCATATAAATATATTTACAACACTCCTTCTCTTCAATGCAAAATCTTTTGGTTCCCCCTTGCGTGTGCATCAGATTTGGCACACAAACTTTAACATAAATCTGTGGTAGATTTCCCCTTTCCTCTTTGGCATCTTTGAATATTACCCCTTTCAAGAACACTTACACAAATTTCTTTCATCAAACTTGTGCTCCTTCTCTTGCAACATACCATAATGATCTTGACAGTACCAACTTCCCAGAAAAAATAAACCCTGGAAATAACTGACCTCAAGCATATAGTGCCCCAAATATTAATTATCATAATTAATTATGGGTAAGCTCCAACTAAAATGTTTTTGAAAGAGGTAATTTTAATAGACTTATGACAAAGGTAACTTGTTACCAGACTAGCTAGAAGTGTTAACAGCTACTTTTTGCTCGCCATATTCACAAGTCCTTCAGGCTACCAGCATCTGAGAATCACATGCAGTGGTTGAATTCTGTTAGTAATAAAAGCTTTATACAAAACTTAAAGCTATCCTTTCTACCACCAGTGACAACAGTACCTCAAATTTAGGACTTCACTCTTTAATATTCACAGATGTCAGATGCAGTATGTTACATGTCTATAGTTAATTTGTCTCTCACATTTCAGTATGCAATGAGTAGTGCAGTTCTTGGCACACATTTATTTCTCCGCTCATTCTTTTAATAAACTGCTCTGAGTTAGTTGACTCTGAAATTAATTCTGGTTCATTTAAATCAGACATGTGTCAATTGGTTTTCAAGTATTTAATATTCCCTATGGTACTCAGTCTTCATCAAATACCTCAAACAATTTATCAGGAAATTCACAGCATGAACTTCATAATTACGGATGTATATTTCTCTCACTTCTTGGGAAGTCCCATCCACTGATGTGCACATTAAAAGAGCTGGACTAGATACATTCTTTTCCAGCTGCCACAGCTCACAAAAGAAATAAGTCTTTGGTGAAAACATTTTGTGCTAGTGCTGGTGTATTCTTTTTAGCATGATGGACTAACGTGTGTCCAGGGTAGCCACCAGTGTTTGTTATTGTGACACGTCTGTCTTGTTGAATGACCAATGACAGGAAAATCCAGTGAAACCAAGTTCTTGTCACTGGCAGAATTCTGTGATGAGGCTGATGTGTCCCTCATCGTATGTTGGAAGAACTGAGAAAATTGACGAGTTTCATCTGGGTCAGCAGCAAGTTCCACTTTGCTATGTTGGTCATCTGCTTTTGCTGCTCTCTTTCTCCTTCTGCGCCGACCAGCTGAATCCTGTGTGGTCGCTGAAATCGTTGCCTTTTTGACAAAGCGGATATTGAAGGGGTCCTCAGCTAGTTCTGGATACTTTCTCACGTCATGGACATAGTCACCATCATAGGATGAGGCATAACCAACTTTCAGAATCTCCTCCATTTCTGTTGCAGACCAGTCAACAGAGCCAGCAAATCCATTCCTCAAAGCTTCCTTCTCTCTATGCCAGGCTTTCCGTACAGCAATTATCTTGGCATGATGCAACAGCCTCTGCTTCTCACGTTCAGGTGTAGTTCCATACCGCAGGTTTACCACGGCTCCAGCTCCATGTAGTTTCAGGTCTGCCACTTTCCCTCCTGTTCCAGCTGGTGTCTCTCCTGAGGCTGCTTCTCTCTCATGAAATGTTGTGTTAATATCCCCTCCTAAACGTTTCAACTGTCCACGATCCTCTGAAGCTCGCCATGTATCTTCCTTCACAAAGAAGAAGACATCTTGCTGTCCATTGTGAAAAAGGGTAAATGGCAGGAGGTAAGACTGGTTGAAGACAGATGTGAAGACGTCACGGTAGATAGGATTGGCTGCAGGAACACTGCTAATGACTGCCCTGCCATCAGGTGTTCGTGACACCAAAATTCCTCTGCCAAATGGTGGATCACAGGCAGCTCCCAAACGTCTGAACTGAAATACTGATGCAGGGTTTGTTGCTGGAAAGTCTTCAGGTGGCCAGGTGTCTTTCTTTACAGCTGAGTGTGGTGGTGATGACAGAGTGGAAGCATCTCCAGGGCGGCGTTCAGCAAGGTGAGCCAAAAAGCCAGACGCAACACCAAATGCTGCAGCAGTGTCTTTACGGAGCTGGATAGAAGAGCGTGCTGACATAACATACGGCATCTGTTCCTTTGAACCCCAAACTCCAGGTGGAGTGAGAGGCAGTCCTCCTCCTGGAAGTCTATCAGGATACAGTTGTGGTGCCAGGTTTCGTAAACTGTATCCCAACAGAGTGAGCCAGCTCTGGTAATCTGAAAATAAAATAACAGTAAATATTATATTGGTAATGACAGTATATATATAATATTAGATTTAAGAGAGAAAAAAGTATCATAATATAAAATGCACATCATGCTTCTCACACCAAACAAGACCACAGAATTTACAGGAGATGCACAATGCTGGAAACTTGAGCAGCATTCTGCTGCCTCACGATGCTTCACACATTTAAAATACTGACTCGTATAATGAGAAGACTATTATTCTTTTAACTTTCTATGAATAACATAAAAATAAACAAGTCCTGAGGATTCAAGTCTTTTTGGCTGTGATGGTGTGTCACTGGGTGGGTGGATATCAGTGTTTTCAGCGACTGCAATGCCTTCAAAACACTTATAACCACCCAACCAATGACAGAGCATCACATCCCAGAAGACATGAATCCTCATAAACACTGCTGTAAGAACCTAAAATTTCACTTCAAACAAGCACTGTTCGATAAAAGACCCATCTATTTGAAAGTTTGTTCATCTCCTGATTACCTGTGGGGAGTCACCACAACTATGAAGCTTACCAGTGTAGCTTGAAAATTAGGAAACTTACACAGAAGTGTCTGTACCTCTTCTTTTGTTTATGCCCATAGTTCAGACTTAACACATGTGGACATAATTCACGATTTAACAAAATCAGTGACAGCATGCTACACACACATTTTCTGCTTCAATGTTCTTCAGTACCCTCATCACGAAATACATCCAGTGTAAGTACTGACACTACAAAATCAAGCACACACACACATCTCTACAATATGCGTACATTTTCTTACTACAATGTGCATTGGGAACGTGCAGTAGGAGTCACTGTACTATAATGCATTCAGCATTATAATCAGTGTGGGCTGTTAGGGTTGTGCAACTGATAATTAGTGGTCACAGTGCAATGGCAGTTGGGTGTCCACCACTATTCTACTCCACGGCCTGCAGTTTTATGTGATGTCACTTACACAAGGTAAAATTTTCCATTTTTGTGTTCTCACACTGAGCAGTGATCTAATTAAGTGTGTACAAGCACAATAACAACTGAAAACAATCAATACTTCTCTTATTTAGTGAAAATCTTTTTTAAGTTAGCATCAGTGATAATGTTAATAATATATTCCATTTCTGAGTCATTAAAATCCTGCTTGTCAAACACAGCAGTTTCTCCCAGCCATAACATGGATTCCCCAGTACACATTACATCAGCCCTGCATACCCAAGAAGATTGTGAACTATTGTTTTCCTGTATTAATATGCTGAAACACCTCTTATAAAATGCACAGTAAGTTTGGGTAATCAGGTTGATCACATGACTGTGCCCCTAACAAGTAAGTACTGCCAACAACCATAGATACAATTCCTGCACTACCCTGCCACATATTATGCTGCTGCTGTAAGAGCACTAACATCTTCTAAATTCCAGATGCTACATACATAACAGTCACTACCAGTTTGTTACTTTACAAGCAGAAGTATTGATTCTTATTGGGATATGGTTGTTTTCCTTGTTGATGTCATTCCAAACATATCACAGTCAAATGTCGTAAGAAGGAAATTAAGGCATACATGTGAGCTTAAACAGTGTTCTGGGAATGAGGATTCAAACTGCATCTGAAACCTGTAATGTGATATTTGCACACTGCTTTAACAGCCACTGCCACTGTTATGTATGGGCAAGAGAATGGAGTAGTTTTTGTAATATTTTTTGTGCCATCTCTACTGGATCCAAAGTGATGAAAGAGACACAGGATAACAGAAAAATTATGTTTATACACATATATGTATATATATGTATCTCATAATAATGTTGAGGATTGTGGCAATATGTTGGACAAAGACTGTCTGCAGTATAAGAATCACTAAACTATGATTTCTTGGCTTAATAGCCAATTTATCAATCAACGGTGTTAGGAAACAAATTTACAGTACAACTAAAAATTACATCCATAAAACTTGACAACACACTGCCATTAATTTGTTACTTATTTCCAGATTCACTATTCATTTTAAGCATGTAAAATTATCCAATCCAACCTTTTCTCATTCATTGTGAAATTGGTAATGTTTGCCTCTACAAAATAAAGACATCAGAAATATGGTGTAAAATTTTCTTAAGGTCATGGTCTGCTGAGATGTGACATTATGCATTTTGGTATATAGTTAACATTGTTTTGGGATGACTGGCTGCCTCCATCTTTGGCCTACCAAACTACATGGTGTCATATCCCAGAAGAGTGCAGTCTCGTGTAAGTTCACTAAATTGTCTTTTCTAACTCAATTTAGTCAGAAAAAGAGTAATTCTTCCCAGATATTTCAGGTACAGTCTGGAAGTAATTTTATATACCCACAAATTCATTGAACTTGTTAGTTTTTATAGTACAGATGGACTTACGATTTGGACTTCGAATAAGGTGTGTGTGCCAAAGTATGTATTTATCTCTGATAAAGTAAGATGCCTACACATGCACGGGGGGGGGGGGGGATTGCAAAAATTAAATAAAATTACAAACATGGCATTGCTCATTTAAGATTTAGGTACAGTGTAGGCTGTATCTGCATTCAGTTTCACCTTACGTCTACCAGCTGCAGTGCTTTATAACATGTTCAAGGCTCCGAACATTACAGATTCACATATGTGCGTACCTGTAAGATGTTGAGGATTGCGTCGTACATTTATTGGATCATTGCCATTGAAACGATACAGGTGAAGCTGTGCTGGATTGGCAACTCTGTCCAGAATTCCTTCCCACATTGGAGACATCCACTGACCAATCAGAGGATCATAAACTTTTCCACTTGGCATGTGCACCAGTGAAGTTACCTGTGAAATAAAGGCACATGAGGGAGTTTTGGTACAGTTCTATACATTCGTAAGCTCGGTGCTAGGCAGTAGCAAGTGGCCAGTGTCACACCCTGGCCCCAGTCCACACATTCCCACCCTAATGCTTTAAAATCCATTTTAATATTCTCCTCCTGTAATATCTACAAAAGTACATATTCTTCTGTTTCCATTACCACTTTCATAATACCAGAGGTTATTTGTCAGTTTATGGCTGGTAAAGGGCCTAATGGTGCTGGCAAATTGACTTACTCCGTACATGAGGTGGTGACGCCATGACATGTTTTGTCCACCAATCTGGTATTCTTACTGCTGTAAAATAAATCACTCCCAGCCTTTTGTTTGCAAATTCCGCCAGCTAAAAACTAACAAGTGATCCGTATTGAGTTAACAACTTGAGTCTTCAGTAGTATATTATTTTGTAACACTGATGTGTTACAAAATAATCTACAGTAAGTACAGAATAGTTTGTCTGAAGTGTATAAAACTTTCAGACAATTGCCTAGGGCTAACAAACAGCACAATGTGCAAATGAATATGTTCTAAGAAGTTAAGTCATGTCAGACAAAGTATTATGTATTAGTGCATGGTTTCTCAACCTGTGGTACACCAACCACTGTTTACTAATACGTGGCCTTAATTAAAAAATATATAAAAAAGGATAAAACATTAAAAAATAAATGAAACATAAACCACACACCTTTCTTAACCTTTTAAAGCCTAGCGGTAACTTTACATACCACCAGGTTTAACATTAAAAAATTCTACATGGTGCCCACATTGCGTTTATGTGTTTTGGACGGATCTCAGCATAAACAGCAAATTTTGCCTTATAAAACATTAAGAGACTGGTTTTTATAACTGAAGTGGTGAGTGTTTACAGCATAGTACGCACTAAATCCTCATATAGAACAGATACGCTTCATCTTTAAAGGGTTAATACACAGCACTGCTGACAACATTATATAACTCATAACTGCTGTCAGCTGGTCTTCCCAATTTCAACTTGTTTATTTAAATACAGAACAAGTATCAACGGTACACCAAAATTCTTAAATTTCATGTAGTAGTGTACCAGCATAAAAGTCTGAGAACAGCAGTTCTGATATGCATGTGGGTTGATAGAGACTTCAGTATCAAATGCTATTTGTGCCTCTTCAGAAGATCATGACAGGAACAAAATCAACACAATGGACCCCCTGTGATGCAATCCTGTATCACTGCCAAGGAAGAACCTGCTCCCCACACCAGAACATGTCCCAGAAATGTGAGCACAGTGTAATATATCAGCACAGTGAGACTGCTAAAGAGAGGTATGGTAGTCAACTCAACAACTCAAGTGTCTCACTGCTTTGCTGAATGCTGTACATAAATAACCATGCACCATACTATTTTCATTTGGCAACACAAACCTGATCTAGAAGTCCTCCACAAAAGTCGATCGGCAAGTACAGGTATGGATTGGAATCATAGACAATGTGCCCATACGGTGACCTCATAATTTCACGGATTCCTTCCCCATACTGATTAAACACCATAACAGGGGTACCACACTGATCTGTAGCTACATAGTACTTGTGGCGATACACTTGCGCAAAAATCAGGTGTCCACGGTCATCATACACTAGTGACATTAGCTTCCCATCGCGTGGACTGTATATGTGGCTCACCTAAACAAACACACAGGATAAGAGTTTTATTTTTTTGAAGGACAAGGCAATTATGAGAGAATGCTTCTGTGAATGGGTGTCGAAACATGGCCAGTTTTATAGCGCATCATGGGTTACTGGCC
This sequence comes from Coptotermes formosanus, assembly GCA_013340265.1. Lineage (NCBI taxonomy): Eukaryota > Metazoa > Arthropoda > Insecta > Blattodea > Rhinotermitidae > Coptotermes > Coptotermes formosanus. The sequence continues at coordinate 1,243,158 of BLKM01000174.1, read as the reverse complement.
AGTTACGTGATCATTTTATACAGGAACACAGTAATAAATACGTAGGCATGTGCATACACACACGCACTTTGTACACAATGTAGACAAGACTAAACACGACTCTGGCATCAACAGTATACAGAGAATACTACCTTCAGTAGTATGTCTTGAAGGGCATACCTCATTGGGACGCTGATGATTGGTGTAGAAGAACTGCGTCACATTTCCATAGTTGTCTTTGCGAGTAGCGAGGCGATCTAGGTGATCATAGTAGTAGCGCACATCAAACCTGCCACGCCTGGTAGCACGCACCTTAAAAAAACAGGAAAGTCAAACACAGAACAAATTTTTAACACTCTGAACTTAATGTTAAGAATACTATCTTGTTGGATGTGATGCCACATAGTCTTGTACAAATTTACCAACTTTTGGAGGACCCTGCTGTCTGCACCTTCTCTCTTATAATCTCATAATCCAGCCTTTCACATTTTTTCCTGTGGTCGTAACTTACACTCTCATTATTAAATAACTACACATGCACTGATTTCACATTATATCCTATTATATAAGAAAATAAGTTACCAATAGGCCTTTGGCATTGTAGTGGAAGCGTTCTTCTCTTGCATTTTGAACAACAAGGCCACGATTGTCATAGCGATACAAGCCTTCCCCAACCTTGACAATACGGTCCATCACATTGTATTCCATTGGTATTGTGTTACCCCTGAAAATAAATTACATTCCTCTTTATTATAATTGTATAATATGCTACAGGATTTTAATTATCCAATTTCAAATTTCATAAACATAATTTTAATATTATTAACTCCATATTTACTTGTATGTAAGGGACAGCAAGTTCCCATTGGCATCATATCGAAACCCCCATGGTTCTTGTGCTTCCACTCCTGATAGCTGTCCGTCAGAGTCCCACGTATAGTTCTTTACGTTCGTATAAGTGTTGACACCAACATTGCGTGTATAGGTTCGTGTCTGACTAATACGACTGCAACAAAATAACATACTTTTAAGTACACTACGATAAAGACTGCTGAAATTTCAACCAGAAAATTTGCTAAATATGTATGAGAACGTTCTTAGGCTTAAGTTTGGAGATACTACATTTTGATCAAAATTAAATTCAGCCCATGTATTTTATCAAGGGCTAGAAAAGTGACTTTCATCAAAAGCTACTGATAGGCAAAATGTAAAAAAGAACGAACCTTCGAGTGTCGTATGTGAACTCCATACGGAATACTTCCATTCGGTGAATTGTGACAGCAATTTGAGTCTCATGATATTGAGCATCATGCCATCTTGAGAAAATTGCAGTACCATCAAACACAGCTGTTTCATTGGTCCGAGGTTGTGACACCTGAAAAAGTAATGACAACAGTGATGAAAATGGGACAAACAGCAACTGTCTTATGTGTCTTAATGAATACCACTGATAGGAAGCTAACATACAGAAAATGAGCATTCAGTGCTGATTTTACAGTCGTAGGTAGACAATAAACAGGCACTTGAGCTCATGACATGGAGAAGATAAATAATAAGGTGATACTACTTAATGCTAGGGTTGGATGAGTAGTACTTGTGCTACATATGCAGCAGGTACTGGTTTCAAGGTCTGGCAAGTGGACTGGTTAATCTGACTTAGGGTTTTCACATTTTTTTCAGTCCCTCCTGGCAAATCCTTGAAAATTCAGAAATCATGTATTGTCCTACCTTAAACTGGCCGAACTGTTCCAAGGCTCCTGTACGTATGTTATAGCCTAGCGCATGCTCTGGTAAGTTCTGTCCACCGATCCTGCCTTGGACCCCAGTAAGACGAAAATTACTGTCATATTCATATGTAAACTTGGCGTTGCTCAACCCAGTCTTGGCTCCGAAGTCCAGCCTTTCTTCCATCAGCAAGCCTGCTACATATTGGAAATCCCACCGATACTCAAACTCTCTCTCAGAATGGAGCAGCTCACTAGGAAACCCTGTCAGGGCAGAGTAGTTTATTTGGCTGCGTCCATCTCCATGGAGAACCTGCAAACAAAACAGAGCAATTACCTCGAAAGAATGGTCACAACAAGATGAGTACAAAACGACTTTCGTTATTTTAACAGTTCCATGACTTGTCAAGATTAAAACATAAATGTAACCTCATAATGTTAGAGAAAAACCTGAAGATGACCTACTCAAGTTGAAACATGTTGCTTTAAAGACCATCTACTATTATTTTTAAAATTATGATACCTATATATACCAATAAAAAAAAGTGTTCTGCCACATAACCTACAAGTCTACTTAAATAACTGTATACATACCATTTTAACACTCTTACCCATTAACATGGCATTATACTGAACATGTGCTACCTATACGCTGTGGGTAATGTCCAGAGACCAGTCAAAATAATTTTTACATAGCCACAGACAAGGTATATCAACACAAATTATGATTATTTATCTTACGTCATTTTCCTGAAGTTACATACATACATACAAGATGGGACCCAAAGACGATGAGTGAAATACACCATTTTCCATGGTGCTGTGTGCTATCAAATTGAAAGTGATACCCCAGCTATGAGCCTGGAGAAAATGATTCATCTACAGCATTATGATAACAGAGGAGAAGCTCATCTCATAAGTTAACCAAACACATACTAATGCATTACACACTAAGCATAATTCTCTGTACTTACCTCTGCAAGCTGACCTGAACCATGGTAGCGGTATATAACCCTGGCACCATCTACAGGGAAGACTGTCTGCAGAAGGGCCCCCGAGTGGGAATAATGTTGAATGTAGGATCGTAATGAACCTGGTGGAGTATATGTGACACGCAGAAAACCAAGAGATGGCTGGCATGAGAAGGAATGCCTGGTATTGCTGGGAAGAGTCACATGGCGCAAGCCACCATCTTCATCATACTGAAGACTAAATCGGCGTCCACTCGGGAGAGTAATGTGGGACAGCTGAAATCAATATCGATCAGTGAAACATTCCTTGGAAGAAGTAAACACATTCTCTGCCTTTGTACAAGCACAGTTCTTCTGCATGGTTTATGACAGAGAAACTAGTACATGGACGTGACACACACATTTAATATTTTCCACCAGTGCATTTCTGTTAAAAACATACATTTATCATAAGCTCTCTCTGCTTTCATCTGCACACCAAATACGGTAACCTTGGAGTTTGTGAACTTCAACATTCAGGATTTTGACGTTCCACTACCACTGGTTTTAATACCACTTTTTCAGCATTTTGTGACTGGTTCCAGTGAAAGGGGAGGAGATCATATGCCTGGAGAGTCAACTTCCCCCACATTCTCAGCAAGTCCAGTTCTGTCATTATGTGAGATTGATAGCCTTACTGCTTAATGAAATGAGAATTGCCTGCAATAATTTACTGTATCTTCTGTATTTTATTAAAATAAATGTCAATGACTTTTATGCCTTTTGAGGTTACTTGTATTTTTACTGCTGGTATTTAATAATTCACTTCTGCGCATTAATTACTGCTGTAAGTTGAAATATCACATATTTGCACTTGCAGTTGTTCATACCATATTAAGTTCATTGTAGGTAAACTGGGTAGCACCATCTTGTGGTGAGGTGATTTCGGACAGCAATCCGTGACTCTCATAGCTGTATCTCTCGCTCTGGGATCCCCAATGCCACCCATCCACACGGTTGAACCTGAACCCACATTTCACCGCATGAGCATCAAATATTTGACGTATCACACTTTACATGTTTTAAGCCTTCATCTTCTCAAGTCCAGTAAATACTGCACACACCAACTGACTTATTATTAAAGGAAACTGTGCAATTTAACCATACAGCATGTATGATTCTCAAAATAAATATCTATTTTCTCTTCAAAGAGCATTAATCAATCTGTCATTATAATGTAGATACAGTGTGCTTTTTGCAAGGTAGGAAGTTTTTACATATTATTTGGATGACCTTCATTCTTTCAAGAGTTCAAATGTTCAGGAGTGAATAAACACTTTTTCATCTCTACTTTGTTATTTATATAAAACTGTACCTTTTGTGGTTTGAGCCGTCTAATTCCTAAGTATCATCAGTCCAAGCACAGCACCCTTTTGTTTTTTGGACTATTGTTGCTGTGCTTATTTAATCAAGCTGTCTCGAAGTCACAGTGCACATATTTAGTAAAATCACAGCATCAGTGTCCCTCAAGAGCTATTACACATATAACATTAGATTACTCACATGGTTATCTTTGGAAGCTGCAGGTAGCAATGAAATTTGTCAAATTTTCCATTTGAATTTTTGATACACATTCCACTAGTTAAATATAACTGCAAAAGACTAGGTAAAGTTTGTCCTGTGCTTTGTACAAAGCTGCATCATGTTCAAATTCACATTTACACCACTGTAACACCAGGTAAACAACACCTAGTACCAACTGGATAGGATGTTAGATGCACCCCTCAGCCAGTCTGAATGCTATGGCAAAAGAAAAATTTTTGTCCTTACTGGGAATTGAATCCCAGTCATTCAGACTACTGGCCCATTACCAGACTAATGGAGCTACAAATTATACATATCATATTCTTCACTTCATTGAAGTTTAAGCTTATTTCTATCACCTTATACATGAGATAATAAGCTGTATATTTTCCAAAAATATCTCTGATGTATGTATCTGAAATGTGTTAGTAGAAAGTGCATATACTTAAATACTGTTACAGCAACACTATAAATTATTTCACTATTTTCACACCTGTCATATGTGATATTAACAGGCTGGCCACCATTAGCAGGAACCCAAGACTGCGGAAGACCATCAGGATTGAAGGTTACACTAAGAAGGGCCTGTCGCTCTCGGTCATAAAATGTCTCGCGTCCACTAGCCTGGTCAAACTCAACCCCAAGTACACGTGACTGGTTCACCTGTAGAAAAAAAACACACCTCCTCAATATAAAATATTCTTAAAGGAGGAATCTAAGGGTTTGTATGTTCCATCTTCCCTAAAAATTGTTTGATAAGATATGAAGTCATGTCCAAATTAGGTTAAAAAAAATTCACATTATGTTGGTCAGTCACATTATTATCAAGTTATCACACACCACTGTTTTTGTGACACATTTCTGTTCTCCTCTTCTACCTAATGTTTCACGCCAACCATCAACATTTGTGCAGTACCAGTATGTTCTTCAGAAGTATGGTGACAACCTGTCACAACACAGATATTACAATATGCATATTTTTGTGCTATTACTCTGCTTTTCAGTGCAAAACTCCGGATGGCACATCTGAAAACCTAACAGCCATGATCAGTTACTTTCCTAAGTGAAATCTGAGGTTTTCATGGCAGTGATTATAACCTCCCGAAGATAAAGGCAGCATGTTCCTCCAAAATGCCAGTTTTTACCAGAATAAACAGTGTCACATAATGTCAAATACTCTCCCATTCTTATTCCATTGCTGATTGCTTTAAGATTAAAATGGAACTGAATTTTAACCTTACAGTAATCAGTGATTTTAACAATGGATGCACAATGTGGTAAGTAATTTGACGTACATGTCTGATGATGGGATGGCCATACCAAAACACACAGCAGCACAAGGCTGAAGTACACTGCAAATGACTGTAATGTACAGAGCATTATACTTGAGAGTGCTACATGACACTTAAATATTTAGCTCCGCTGTTCAGCCTGCAGCCTTGTCACTATCAATTGAGCTGTCCTACGTAAACATTTAGCTCCACTGTCCAGCCTGCAGCCTTGTCACTATCAATTGAGCTGTACTAAGTAAATATTTAGCTCCGCTGTCCAGCCTGCAGCCTTGTCACTATCAATTGAGCCGTCCTACGTAAACATTTAGCTCCACTGTCCAGCCTGCAGCCTTGTCACTATCAATTGAGCTGTACTAAGTAAATATTTAGCTCCGCTGTCCAGCCTGCAGCCTTGTCACTATCAATTGAGCCGTCCTACATAAACATTTAGCTCCACTGTCCAGCCTGCAGCCTTGTCACTATCAATTGAGCTGTACTAAGTAAATATTTAGCTCCGCTGTTCAGCCTGCAGCCTTGTCACTATCAATTGAGCCGTCCTACGTAAACATTTAGCTCCACTGTCCAGCCTGCAGCCTTGTCACTATCAATTGAGCTGTACTAAGTAAATATTTAGCTCCGCTGTCCAGCCTGCAGCCTTGTAACTATCAATTGAGCCGTCCTACGTAAACATTTAGCTCCGCTGTCCAGCCTGCAGCCTTGTCACTATCAACTGAGCCGTCCTAAGATACAAGCTCACAACACATTCGTTTGGAGTGACAGTGGCGATATAGCTGTTGCACTTACCCACAGCTCCCTGTGTAGCGTTTGCTCTGGGGCTCGCACATCCCCAACCAGGCTGTATGTCCAGTGCATGTGGTTGCTCAATCCGTCACCAAGTGTAAGGACCTGTTCACTCCACATAGGCAGCATCTCTGCCTCCACAGGCAAGCTTAGCTCCAGTAGTGGATGTCGCGCCACAGCCTGGCTTTGCAGGTGTCCGCCCCATGACCAGTGAACAGCGAACGAGCCATTCCGGAAACTAGACGCCTCACTTACAACAGTATCTGGAATGGCAGCGTGTTAACCGCACACAATATATTGTGTTTTAAACTTGTACCATCAAGACCCATAAACACATGAAGGGATAATATTAAAACACATCTTAACAGATTTGCTTGTGTATCTGAGTCTGTTTACTAGTGCTTTGTCTTACCTATCTTATGCCATGGAGGTCAGACATGTGAGATTTAAGGTTTTTACAGTGGTGTTGCTGTACATTCCAGTCTTCTGAGATGTGATGCTCTGTTGATGTTACTGATACAGAGAAACCCCATTAAGAAAATTTTGAAAATTCCAAGAAAATCCTACTTCTTAAGTGGGGAAATTTCTTAAAAGGGTAATTTTAATGAAATGGGAGAATTTTGGTGCTTTTTTATCCTGACTTCTTAGGCGGAAATTTTCTTAACCGGGTTTTCTTAAGCGAGTTTCACTGTATTTGAAAGAACTGCAGTATATTCTGCTTCTATGTGGACTGCTTAACGCTGAAGAAGAAGGCCCTATGATCCCTCAAAACATCGGGAACAACTTGCCCAGTGACAAAGTGTCACAGCCCAGAAGAGAGAAATATTAAATATCAAACAGTTAAAACAACATGACAAAAAATTCTCTTTCAGAAGACATTTTTAAAACAGTTATTTCTGTCAATAAATGCTACTTGTAGCTACATTATGTGAATCCTCTGACATATGTAGATGGTTTACTGCTCATTTATTCACTGTGAAATACTGCAAAACATTAGTGTAGGGACTGAAAGTGATAAAGAACAATAAATAGGAGGGTATGTATTAGATTCATCTGGCTCAGGACAAAGGCTAGGTACAGGCTCTTATGAACAGTAATTAACCTTCTGGCTCCAAATATGGCAAAGAATTTCTTTGACTAGCTGAGTAATTATTTAGTTCTGAAGGATTCTTAACTTGCAATTTAATTTCATAAAACTGAAGGTTATGCATCAAAGTTTAGGTCAGCCTGTGCAAATGGAATAGTAAGAGCTTAGACTTTTCATTTAACCTGTTAACTGGGTCTTTTCTGGGCTGCTGGTGTAACCTCCCCTGGGTATTTAATCCTGCCCGTTTTTCATAGTTCCTATAAAGCATGAAAAGGGTTGCGAACATAATGGGGCTTTCTTTCAATATGTAATGAGAAACTGATTTAAAGATGAAACGTAGCTTTTATTCATAATTATTGCAACATTTATTACTTTTTTGATTTTTAAATTTATATCTGTGTGGTAGACTTGAAAACACGGTACTACACATAGGGCCTTCTCACAGTCACAACACCAGTGTTTCAAATAATTGTCATGGATGGCACTGGCTGCCAAGAAGAAGGCAGTTGGTGGTGCCTCCTAGAGGAAAAAACGTCAACTATTTATCAGTACTCATACCTCAGTCATATCTCGTCACACCCAGGAGCTATTAGTGGTGAAAGATCGAGGATGTAATAGTAGGTCATACCCACTGAAATAGCGCAATACGAGTATGCACATACACGTCATGCCCAGTTAAGAGGTTAATATAAATTCTGTTTTAATCACATGGGCATGAGAACCATAACAAAGAAACAGGGATGTCTGGTAATATCTACCCATTCTGAACAGTTTCATCATCATTATTACTGCCACAACAGCGAACAAACAAAGCAGTTTTATGTGGTTCATATATCTTAGTACAATATCAGCCAGCAATTAAATTTTATCAAATTCATTAACCACAGAGTTGCTAGATTTGGGGTTCTCACATTAGTGTTAATGAAGACTGAAGGCTTGTGGGATATGTTGCTCAGAAGACAGGTCAATGCTTAACGACATTTTGGAGATGCTTGCTGCTTCCAATCTCAGGGTCCAAGAAGGCCAATATTAGGAATCTGAGGGAGCAAGCCCCTCTGAAACATCACTAATTTTTTCACTCATCATCATGGCATCATACCCTGAGAGACTATTCTTGTCCCCAGCAGAACTGCTCAGTGCGTGTATGTGGACAGAAAGACAGAGGGATGGAACTACAAATTAAGTCAACAGACCTTGTGACATGACTTCCTCCCCTGTAGTTAAATATTTAACATGGCTGATAGGAAACCATGCCACAGAAAATATTGTACTTTATTTATTTACTTAACAACACTTTCAGGGACTCAGATTGTACAGCACAGAATGGGAGGGGAAAAATAAATTTGTCAGAGTATAAAAGGAAGTGGCCAGAAGGTAACTTAGTACTTGTCTGGTGTTTGGAGTATGGAGATAAGAAACAAGTCACTTCAGTCATGTGAGTTGTCTTGGACAAAGACTGCAGCCAGAATCTCTGAAATGTGAAACAAATTTACCATAAATACTAGTGAAATTGTATACCATTTTTAATAAAAGAAGGTATTTCTAAGTTAATGGAGAGCCAGGATAGCATAACTGGTATGTTGACTATGCTATGGGTTGGACAGTTAAGTAATCATGGTCTGATTCCTTGTGGGGAAGATTTTTCAAGATGTGGTGGCCAGATCCCTGTATGGTTGAGGGTAGGTGGGAATGGATTACAGAAGACACGAGGTGGGAGAATCCTATTTTATAATCCTTTGATTATATCTTATAGTAACAAATTCCATGGTGCTCAGTCCTTCTTGAGAAGTTAAACAGTCCCACAGCTAGTCAATAAATTAGCCACATTTTATACAGTCTGATGGTTTACTACCACATTCACTGCCACCTGTACCTATCATCAGCCAGATCAATCCAGTTGACACTCTCCAGTCCTACTTATTTAAGGTCCATTTCAACATTGTCTCATCTGTGTCTAGGTCTTCCAAGTTGTCTGTTTCCTTCACGTTTCCCACTCAAACCCTGCATGCATTTATCTTCTCCCCACATACACTGCACATGCCCTGACCATTGTATTTTCCTTGATTTCATCACTATGATAATATTTAGTGAGTACTACAAATGATAAAGCTCCCCACTGATGTTATGATAAGAAGGAAACATAATTAACACAAACCTTCCCTAATAGTAAGTCTGTGGGCCCCACGACCCTTTATCCCAAGAGTGGTGACAGCTGGCTGCTCAGACAAGGACTGTACTGGAGTTGACACCTGAACAGCCAGACTATCATCTGCTGCGAGGTGAGAAGCAAGACTCAGCGTCTCTCCTGTTGGCAGGATGGCAGACTCCAAGCGACCGGCTGGACCATAGCGATACATGTATGTTTCGCCACCCTACACCAAGGAAAAGTGTGTTCTATATAGAGTACAAAATATGTACATGTTCAGACTGTGGGGACATAAGGACAATGACACTGTATAGCACAAGTTATGAAATACAGAGTGGTGCAGAGCTGACTGCCACATTTCAGAACGTACTTTTGTCCTATGATAGCAAGTAGGGGGCAGAGTCTGCATGCTGAGAAAGAGGTCATGTTATACCATTTCAAAAGCTGTTCAGGGACAATGGATTGATGGAGTATGTAGCTTGTTAATGAGCGATGAAGGGCATTTTCTTATATCAGGTGTTCCATTGCCTGTAAGGTTGCTGGACCTCACGGTCCCAGACTCCTTCCTACAGGGGTACTTGAAAGAATGCATACACAGGGATCACTCACACACAATACAGGAGCTGAAGCATGATATTTGGGATGAAACTGTGACCATAAATCAAAAGATGTTGCACCAAGTTTTTTGACAATAATTTTGTGAATCGTTTAAGACAATGTGTTGCAAATGAAGGAGGCCACCTTCAAGATGTTACCTATCAATCACAAGTAGTAAATTGCTTACTTTGTACTTAAAGAGTTGTGCATTTCATTTCATGTTGTGTAGAATATTATTGTGGATCAAAAAGTGTCAGTGGGCTGTGCACCACTCTGTACATGCACTATGCAGCAGTTCTGGTATGTTCATTCCCTTTGAAGACTATTTTATAAATAGCAATATTAAACATATAGCAACTTTTTTCCTTTTATAGTTTGACAGCCCCAGTGCGCCAGGGATTCCTCATTGTTGAGGCTTCATGCTCACACTCAGACACACCACACTCAGTAGGACACCTCTGGACAAGTGATTAGCCCATTGCAGAGACCTCTACCTGACAACATACAACACTCACAAGAGACAGACATCCATGCCCTGGTGGGATTCAAACCTGCAATCCCAGCAAGTGAGTGGTCACAGATCCATGCCTTATACTATGCAGCCACCAGGATCAGCATAACACCATTAACTACTCTATTTTAAATTATGTAAATTATCAACATAGCTGCAGTACTAGTATACAGAATTACAAACAGCAAAAAAGTGTGACCTACAGAATATTAATGAAACAGCATTCTTCATTATTGAGCCAAATCTGAATTTTCAGCTTTCATGCATGCAAATGAACATTTCCAACATTTACAGTTAGTGCTCAACAAATGCAGAATGTAACTTACACCTCCACCCCTAGAATCTGCTCGACTAATCAGGAGCCCTGTGTTGCTGTCATAATCTAACTCAATCTCTGATTTGCCTTTCTCTGAAAACTTGACAAGGAAGCCAACACCAGAGATTTTGAGGTCTGACTTATGGTCCTGTGTGTTCTCAATTGTGCTCACCTGTAAAGAGAAATGGAATTTATACATTATAAGAGATACTTGAAGTTCTCATGTCATGATGTGATGTCCTGCAGTCCGGTACCTGGTTGTGAACACAGCAGTATTGTGGATAAACATACTGCCTCCATCTTCAGGTAGGCAGTGTATTCCTCTGAAACCTTTTTACCCATCTACCAGACTGCATGGTGGGATAATGAAAACCACAATACAAACTTTCATTCCTGTTAAACCTTTAAAGATGGAATGTGTCTGCTTTATATAAGCACTCAGTGTTTACTGCACAGTAAACACTCTCCAGCTCCAATCACAAAGCCAAACTGTTAATGTTGTATATGGCAAAAGTCATTGCTTGTTCTGAGATCCATACACAACACATAAATGCAATGTGAGCGCCATGTAGAATTCTTGAATGTTAAACCTGGTGGTACGTAAGTAACTGCTAGGCTTTAATGGTTAATGGGTGAAGTTGTAAAAATACTTGCTATAAATTTTACTTGTAAAATGTTTGTTGTTATACCCTCAAAAATACATTGGTAATTTAAAAATCATCACCCGATTTCTTTTATGAAAGTCAAAAAACTTAGATGAAATAGTTTCAAAGATTCAGGTTTCATACCAAAATTCTGTGAGCATATGTATAACACTTACAACATTGCTGTAATCCCTGAGGAAGAGAATCTTGTTTCCTGAGCTGTCTGTGACAGTTGACAGCTTCCCAAAACTTGTGTTCTTGCTGTATAAGAAGGAGTAGCGGGTTTTACCTGATGTCAGATCTTTCGTTGCGGTATGTTGACCATATCGATTGAAAACATACACTTCTCTAGTTGGAGGATATGGAATTCTGTAGGATAAATACTGACATGTAATGTGACATAATTTAAACAACAGTCAGGAAATGTAAGCAGCGTAATAGTTCTGGGTAATACAACCCGCAACTAAATGTATGCACAGTGTAACAATTCTGGGCAATACGGGCCTTATCTAAAAATGTGCACAGTGCACGGTTCTGGGAAATACAGCCCGCATCTAATTGTACGCACAGTGTAACAGTTCTGGGCAATACAGGCCTTATCTAAATGTATGTACAGTGCACAGTTCTGGGAAATACAGCCCGCATCTAAATGTACACACAGTGTAACAGTTCTGGGCAATACAGCCCATATCTAAATGCATTCACAGTGTAACAGTTCTGGGAAATACAGCCTACATCTATATGTGTGCACAGTGTAACAGTTCTCAGTAATACAGCAGACACCTAAATGTATGCACAGTATAACATTTCTGGGCAATACAGCCCACATCTAAACGTATGCAGAGGGCAACAGTCCTGGGCAATACAGCCCACATCTAAATGTATGCATGATGTAACAGGTCTGGGCAACAGAACCCACATCTAAATGTATGAACAGCTTAGTGGTTCTAGACAATAGAACCCACATCTAAATGTATGCACAGTGTAACAGTTCTGGGCAATACAACCCAAACCTAAATGTACGCACAGTGTAATAGTTCTAGACAATACAACCCACACCCAAATAAAGGTATCATCCCAAAACAGGATCCACATCAACGTAGAATTCCTATTAAAGGGGACAAAACCTGGGTCTAGAAGTCAGGTAACAGGAGAATATAAATACACAACTGTACAACAAGAACTGCGTACTGTCTCTTTGTCATAGCAACACACATGTGAAAACACAATTTTTGGATCCCTAGTCAAGTGGTTAACCTACAGACATTGTGGGTATGACACATACATATAAGCTATACAAGGCATACAAATCATATCAGGCAACAGAATTTTACTGAATGGAAAAAAGAAAATAATTCATTTTTGTAGTAGCACAGTACTAGCCACACCAGAGCATTCGTCACTGATGTGACAGCAACAAAATCGTATCATTTCTGTGATAGGTTTATATCTGACAGACCAAAGTGTCTTCTATGGCTTAACATATATATCATGAACCATACACTCCTTACACGTTTCAATTTTTAGTTCTTTTACTTATCAGCACACACAGCTAGTGCGACAGCCTTTTGCTGTACCTAACTCTGAAAAATATGGAGAAAATTCTGTTGCTTTCTCTGATCAACGGAAGCTGCTTGCCATCAGAAATTTAACTCTTATGAGTGATATATAAATAAATCCACAAAAGCACCTGATGATATGAAATGTACTGCTGTTTTTCAGTGACTTTTCTAAACTTCCAGGAAACATCATTAACACGGTCTTATCAGTAGTAACATAAACACACCAGACAGAAATTCGTCAAGATTTTAACAGATTAGAGTCTCTGACTTCAAAAGAAATACTATTCAAAATGGGAATAATTCTGTCTTGGATAAAATCCTATAGTGCGCAAGGTGGCCAGGCTACAAGGATTGTGCAGTTTTCACACTATGGCTGGGTATGAATGTGTTAAGCATCTTTTCAACCATTACTATATCAGTAACTTGTGCCAGAATAGCTCAGTCAGTATAGTGACTAGGCTACAGGCTGAATGACTGAGAAATCGTGGTTCGACTCCTGGCAGGGTCAATAGATTTGTATCTTCTCCAAAGCTTCCATGCTAGCTCTAGGGGCCATGCAACCTACTGGGGAGCTCACTTTTTTGGGGTTCAGCGGCCGTGCTGTAGAAGTGACCATTCACCTCTTTCCGGTGCCAAGCTTAAGAGTGATAAGAGCTATACCTTTGCCCCTTTATATGTCTTCATGATGTGACTGGGGACAACTTTACTGTACAGTACATAAGTAACGGCACACACCTGAACTCTCCATTTTCATCAGGTGTAGGCAGATAATGCTCCAGTGCAAGGATATGCAAGCTGCCCTGGTCAGCAACATTCAGAACACCATCTGGAGAAACAGTGAGAGCAGAGATAAACGTAAACTGTGCATTGGATGACAGCATTGTCTCCTTAGAAGAAGCAGAGCTGTGATCTGAGACTGTCACATCCTCAGGTGCTACGGAGGAAGTTCCTGGGACACCACACGGACAGGATCCTCCAGTTCCTGCTGCTGATCCCGTAGCATTGACACTGCAGTCACAATTTGTGGACCTGTAACATGCGTGATAACATTTATCACATGATATGACAATACTTAGCATCACAGTAAAAGTCACTTCAACTGGCCATGAATATAAAGAGGGAGGCTGCTCACTTTCACGGGAGCTGAGGCTCTCAGGGCAAGAAATATTTACCCATTCAGGATGAATGTAAAAATGTGCTTGGATGTCAGCTGGGGCCAAGGTGAGGAAACAGCATATTTGTGCCTAGTAATGTACATTAAAAAAGCACATTACATATTTCACATTTATATAGTGTTTAGAATTATTAAAACAGTAAAAACAGGCAATATAAACGTAAAACACTTAAAATATGTAATGCAATACCATTACGGCATTACACATTTATTTAAGATACAAAAAAAAAAGTAAAGCTATCCCATTACAGGCCTGGACAGTCCCTTAGGGTTCCAGGGGGTTGAGGTTCCCAGATTTCAAGACAATCAGCACATGAAGGGGGTAGGGTTGTCAGCCCTATGCACCGGCCGCCTTTATCCCCTGGCAAATATTCCTGGTACCCATTTCTGTCAGAGGCTGAGTTGATACCAGGGCCACAGTGCAGCCAGAAGGATTATTTCAATGAAAAATTCCAATGAAAACACCGGGAATCGAGCCTGTGACCTTCTGGCTTGTAGTGCACTGCCTCAACCGTGCCACCATGGCCCACTTGTATTTAAGATATACGTCATGATGATGTACTGGTATGGTGTCTGGTTTGCAAGTTTGGTTGCAGTCTTTGGGTAAGTATACATTTGGAGACCGTAGCTAGATACTAGTTTCAATAAATGTTAGATGTAAACTATTGTGTACCACAATATGCCATGAAATAACCTCAACAGGTGGATAATAAGGAGCCCTTGATAATGAACACTGAGTTTGAATATGTTGGGCATTATGAAGTGTAAATAAGAACATAAAAGAGATGCTGGTTGTGTTAGATAACTTGTATCTTATACCTGGGTAACAATACAACAGTACATACAGTGAAACCCCATTAAGAAAATTTTGAAAATTCCAAAATCCTACTTCTTAAGTGGGAAATTTCTTAAAAGGGTAATTTTAATGAAATGGGAGAATTTTGGTGCTTTTTTAATCCGACTTCTTAGGCGGGAAATTTTCTTAATCGGGTTTTTCTTCAGCGAGTTTCACTGTATGTGAATGTACTACACCCTGGTTAAGTGTAATGGTCGATGAAATTAGCTTTAAAAGTGAATGAAATAGTTTGTTCCTGACCTGTATGGTTTATTGCGAGGTCGTCCAGCAAAATCCGATATTCTGCCTGCTGAGTCTACAATTCGTATAGCATTCACTTTTCTTGAATCACTCTCCGCAATGAACAAGTCGCCTGTTGGACTGAATGCAAGTGCTAAAACAGAGCCCAGAACTGTGTTTGTTGCTTTCAGACCTTCTTCACCCTCTCCGTCAGACTGTAACATAAGGAATGCCAAAGCCTACCGTAAGAGAGTAGGTTAAGCAGGATCATATTGGGACTATCAGCTTCTAGACTTTCACCAACATGTATCGTTTACAAAGGCACAAAGAGTAAAATATTCTGAAAACTAGATGTTTCCATCCCGAAGTAAAAAGCTGAAGAACGCATCTTTTTATTTGGGCCCAAACATCAACATGTCAGGCAGTTTAAGAGTGACTCATAACTACAACCCTGGCATCATTTTTATCCATGCTATACAATGGTTAACATAAGAATAAGAGCACTTTGTGTACCTTGCCTGCTGATGAATCTCCTCCAGAAATGTTGTCACTGTTGCTGCCACCAGAATGCTGTTTAGAGCGCTGGCTGTGGTCACTACTGCTACTCCCTGTAGTCACATGACAGTGCAGTGGTGTTCCTGCTACAACTTTTACCTTGAGATCATCTGTTAATTTTAGCACCAGTCGGTCATCAATGAAGTGTAGACTGCCATCCAGCGGACTTAGCGACAGTCCTGTGGGCCACTGCAACTGTGCCTGAAACACAAATAAATGGCAAAAATGTGACTCTGAATTAAGAAAAGTAAAACAAATAGTCAAGTTTTCCATGTGATTAACTAAGCTTCAAAATGTGAAGACATGCACGGGACTGGGAGGAACAGCTTCCGTTTTGTACACCAGCTACATTGCTTCTTGTGCAAAAAGCTCCCAATTCATGATGGATAAAGAGGATGAGTGTGTCTTGTAGTCAGTATCAGGCTTGTGGATAAAGACCCTGACTTGCCACTCATCTAGTATGCATCCAAGTTACTACACTGACTGAGATGTAGTGGCTCCTACTCTGGATGAAAATGTGAATACATTTTCAATTATCGCAGGTTAAAAAAAGGATAATTCCTAGCCAGATGGCACACAAGATTCGATCATGCATTCAGAGTTGAATGAAGTGGATTGATATGTTTAGTAAAACTATCCTGTACAGAGAGATCCACAAAGTTACACTTGAGAACAGATACATGCCTTTGTTTGACGCTGCCATCACTGATTCACTAACCACACAACTGCAAGTCATTTGCGAAAATCTAGTACTTCCTCAGTTAGTAGACAAATTTGCCACACAAAGCTTCACTACCATGTTCATAACACTCAACCATAGGTCCTCCTCCTGTGCCACATGAATCTGGCCTTGTTTAGAGCAGAAACCTCTTACACTGAAGGTAGAAGCAACAGGTTCATGCAGAGTGTTGGACTACCTACCAACTACACACCGTTAACATCCCAGAAGACCCTAATACTGATATTCACTGCCATATGAACACCAAATCTCACACGTTTAGTACTGAGCTTCAGTTCAGCAAATTCTTTGAATTTAAATCTACAGAGAGGATAAAGTAAATGTTAAGATCAATTCAGGGTCATGTACCTGCTGAGATGGAATAGCTCCATGGCAAGGAATTGGTGTCCAGTGATTGTGGTGCCCATGGTGACCAACCAATGTATGGATTATACCCTTTGGATCCACCGCTCTAATGTTGGTACCATCTGCTATGTACATGGTCTTATCAGCAGCGATAGCAAGGCCTGGAAAACGGAACACACAACAATTCAAAAATATATTTCACAGCAAGATGTGTGTTTTGTGTCTTAAATGATCAGCTAAATATAAAGTTATTGTTGTTGTTGTTGTTGTTTAGTAGTAGTAGTAGTAGTAGTAGTAGTAGTAGTAGTAGCAGCAGCAGCAGTCATAATAAGGTAACTTCATTTACAATACACGTACAGCGATATTCCAGGATTTTCTATTAATCAGGAGTGTTTTTACTTGTGCTGCCAGACCATTTCCACCCTTAGCACTGACCTTTAGGATGTGCAAGTTTGGCATCCCTGGCAGGTCCTTCATCCCCACAGTGAGTCTCGTCACCCGGTATGCACCGCTCTCCAGATCCTACTACGGGTTCACAGTTTATATGAGGCTCTGCTACTGGATCAAGGGACAACACTCTCAGCACCTGGTGCTTTTCAGGGTTGGAGATATAAAGATGGCCGTCTGCAGGTGACACACTCAAGAAGTACTGGTATGAGACTTGTGTTGCACTGAAATTATACATTGAAACTGAATATTGAAACATGCACACACATACATATGATGACAAATACGAAGCATTTTAAAACAGCATAAAAAGGATACTTAAAACACTGTCTCCTTCTACATGGACCATGAATTCTTGATGTTTGAAAGTTATTCACAATCCTTTTAAAGACTTTGGTATTTATGTAATACAAATAAGTAGTACAACCTGCCTGCTCTAAACATAAGAATGCAGTGGAACATTTAAGTTAATAACTCTTTAAAATGAACTTATCTGTATGTTCTGCAGTTTGTAAATTATTACACCTCCTGCAATCATTCCAACAACCTTCTGGATTTATAGAATGTATGTACATAAGGAAGCGTGCGCGTGGGCACGTGTGTGTGTGTGTGTGTGTGTGTGTGTTCATGCATGCGTACATGTAACAGACACAAATATGAATACTGCATGTTTGATGTTTAGTTGCTCTTAAAATAACTTCCCTCTCATCTCAGCCAAGTGATGGTCACAGATGAAGCCCACAACTTATATGCCACGGGTGTGATAATGTGCTGCCTGGTCAGGGCTAAAAATGAATATGGAGCAATAATGAAATGACGATGAGTGGGGGAACACTGAAGAAAGTTTCAAAAGATAAGGTGGAGCTTTTTGAGGCTCAAAACTTGTGGAAGTAATGTATAATAACAATGGGTATTGCAAGGGTCTAAAATTGACAAGGAATTCATAAAAAGTTCCTTGCATATTACAGTGTACAGAGAGCTGTGGGAACATCCCACCAACTGTTAAACAGCCCCTTCCAAGCGGCTGATGTGGGAACATTTCACCACCTGCAAAACGACCCCTTCTGCGTGCCTGTGTAGCAGACTGCCGCAAGTACCGGCCTACAGTTCACTGGTAGTCATTCTCCCCACCGCTGCGGTGAGCTCTGCCTGACAGCCAATCACATCACAGCTCATCGTGCGCGAGACAGCTGCTTGCACAGACACTGGCGCATAAAAGTAGCTGTTTCTGCCCAGCCAGGCATTGCAGTGCGTCAGCTGACCAGTTTACAGCAAGAACCAGTCAATACGATGCAGCCAGCCACCGCAGCCAACTGTTGTTCAGTAACCATGATCAGGTCAATGACAAATTGATCAGTGCGACAGCCACAACACTCGCTCTAAGAGTTGATTACAACAGAAGTATCGCAGCCAGCTGTTGTTCAGTAACCATGATCAGGTCAATGACAAACCGACCAGTGCGACAGCTACAACACTCGCTCTAAGAGTTGATTACAATAGAAGTATAACTGGAATTGCAGATGTCATTATAACTACAACACCTCCAACCCCACAGCGTAATTCAAGGGGCCATCAAATGCTAATACACAGCCTTGCTACTTGGCTGATGAAAGCAAATAATAGTTTTATAAATATAAGAATTAGGCTCAGAAAAGATAAACCTTTAACATTTCAAAGCACTGTGGTTGCTTTCACACCATCTGATTTAAAATTAACATGCAACTTTACATTTCACCCATAGAATACGCTTATGGGCTTCATGTGATATGTAGAATAAACAATGAGTAATGCCATAAACACCATCTCTTTGTAATGGAGATCCAGTGTCTTCTGTGAAGTAAAAACAGCATTTTTAAATATTATTTAGACAGAGCTCAGGCTTTGAATCATTGTGGGAAACAGACTGAAACTTACCTCAGTTGCAATACTGTGTAAACATTTCCCTCTGGAGTGATCCGCCGGACAAGATTGAAATCTCCCACATACAGGCTGCCATCTGGGCCACTTGTTAGTGCTACTGGAGTCAAGAGTCGGCTGTCTTTTGCAGCCCCATTGCACTCAGTGGTGCACAGTAACTGACGCTGTAAACCAGTTCCCATCACTACCTTCACTGTGCGTGGATACTGTTTGAAATGCAGCGTTGAACCATCCCCTTTTTGTAGGATTCCTGTCATATAACACGAATAATAGAATAATAATTGGTACCAATTCCTGCTTACACTTAAACTAAATGCTTGTCCTGACAATAAATGCTACTAAATGTACAACAGCTATGTGTATTTATCAGACTACTTAGCTCTGGGACTCAACCACCTTCTTATTCAATGATTATGAGAGGCTCCTTCATTGACAGTGAAGTGGCATGGTTGCAAAGTTGGGCACTCATCTCCAAAAAATGGTGAGGTTAAGATGTGTGGAGCTATGTGTTGATGTTCTGGTCACTAATTAAGTAGAGGGACAAATGTATCTTTTATTTACCAAACTCTACTCCCATCTGAGAACCTAAAATTCCAATAAACATGTTTGCTTCCAAGTTTAACACAGATCTTGTTCCTTGACCAGAACTGTGACTGCAGCTAGAGGCAACATCCCTCCAAAAGCCATTACAAAACTGACAAAATGGCATTGCATCTCAAGCCAGAAAACCACAACATAAACAAGTCTTAAGTGAGATTTGAGGTTCTCACAGACGTCACTATGGAGAATACTGTCTTCTGACATATTATGCCAAGTAGTCTTGTACAAATGTACTGTCCTTTCAGACAATCCTGCTACCTCTGTTATCAGTGTAGATGGAATGAATACATCAGGATGCCCTGAAATATGGATACACTTTTACCATACTACACAGAATCACATCTCAGAAAACAGCATGCTTTAACCTTTTAAAGCCTAGCGGTAACTTTACGTACCATGCGGTTTAAATTTCAAAAATTCTACATGGTGCTCACATTGCGTTTATGTGTTTTGTATGGATCTCAGAACAAACAGCAACTTTTGCCTTATAAAACATTAAGAGACCGGTTTTTATAACCGAAGTGGAGAGTGTTTACAGCGCGGTACGCACTGAGTCCTTATATAAAGCAGATACGCTTCGTCTTTAAAGGGTTAACTGAATTTCACTGCTGAAAATTACCTTCATGAAAATTGTAATGATGATGAATATCCAGACTCCAGCCACCTACATCTGAGATGTCCACATCGAAGCCTTGTAATGTTGCAGTCTGTGTCTCCCAAACCACAGCAGGGCAGGTGGAGTACTGGTAACCAACTGAAATACGTGCCTGAGCTACTCCATACACCTGCAAAAGTTCATGCTTCATTCAGCTAAAATTTGTAAGCCTGGAGCTGAAAAAAGCAATAAAAAATATTCCCTTGAATATAAATCTGTGAGGAATGCATATTTTAAACACAGACGTTAACAAAATTATTAAATTACATATCATGTGGTTTTCTGTTACTGGACAACTATGAATTACTTCTGTGCTCTTTCATATGACACTTACTGAGTTGTGCTTATCACTTCTTTTGTGGGGGAGGGGTACAGAATTTTTGTTCCCATTCACATGAATTTGAATTGCCATGGTACAAAAAAAAGCTACAGAAATATACAGCTTTGCAATTTGTACTCTTTACCAAATACTTCAACAACAATGAATGGGTGCGGCATATGCCTTGCAGTGGGAAAGGTTAGAAATGTATACAACATTTTGTCTGAAAGAATTCAGACCAGAGGCTCTTGTGAGACCTATGCATAGACGGGAGAATAATATTAAAACACAACTTCATTAAGATGGAGGCTATAAGACGGATTCATCTGGCTCAATATATTCATTGGTATCTCCTGGTATAATATATAAAAGAACTGAACACATATACACACAATGCACACATTTATTGGGAGATATGTGGCAGGAAGCGTATGTGTACTATATTTGCATAAATAAGTCACTCAGTAAGCCACACTGTACTCACATAATTAAAACTTAAATAATTTTCTGAGTAAAATCACACAAACTTATCTTCTTTATTCATTCATGACACCAAAGAATGAACATTTGAAACATAAAACTATGGTCTAATACTGCTCCCATTTTTACGTGTCAAATGTGCATTTGTTACTGTCATGAACAATTTAGTCAAGATTTATGGAATAAACAGTGTCAAAAATTACCTTCTGTTTGTAAACATTGCGTTTGTTCCACGCAAATGTGTGCATGAGATGTGGGTCAGCCTCGTATGTTTTTGTATGTACTGAGCCCTCAATCTCAACACGTACGTGAACATGTGTTAGCGTGGGTGGGATTGTAGCATGAGTCAGTCGCATAAGAACACGTGACAGATAACCTGGTGCTTGACTGCTTTGGTACATAAGATTTAATGCTGAGCCAGGTATACGGATACTTTCCTGTAGAATCTGAAAAATAAGAAAAACCACGTAACTGATAATATAGGAATGTCTGGTGTGACTTATGCCATGGAACAGTTCTCTGGTATTCCTGGCATTTTCACTTATCATTCACACACAGCAGGGCAGTAGCCTTTCTATAATATTTAACTAGCTCGTAGTAGTTAACACACACGTAGTTTCCTTGTGTTTATATCCTTTGATTCCCCACTACACCTGCTAACTGTACATAATAACAGTTGGTCACAAGCACCATAATGAAGATTTAAAAGGTCACCACACACACACACAGCAGTGGGCTATTTAAATGAAGAACACAAGGACTTAATGTCAATTCATGACTCAATATATGCAGATTGGTTGTCAACATTGTTCCTCTTATTTCTCTGTAAGTTGCAGAGAAAAGGAAATCCATTGCAGCAAGTAGGAAGATGTATGTTTTAAGATTCTATGAACTCACTTGAGTCTCTGCAAACACAAGGCTTTTCCCAGGCATTCCACCCACTTTGTCTGGCATCCAGGTTGACATGACGACAGGGTGCAGCATCTCATGATCGTGATCCATGCATGGTCCATGCTCACCAGATGTCAGAAAACTGCTTGGGAAAACTGGCATGCTTCCCCAGGCTTGGAAACCTGAAGAATTAAAATGCAATTAATTTTAGCTAGTACCAGTTTCACCTTGTGAATGTATGGACAAGTTATGTGTGTAGGTGCCTGCCTGCCTGCCTGCCTGTCTGTCTGTACATCCATCTGTACATCTCTTTGTCAGTATTGACACCACGGGCCAACACGACTCAGTGCCATCTGCTTTCTATCTTGAAGGTACAAGTCTGCTAGGACGTGACACTGTGTCATTAGGCAAGAAGTTCCTGATACTTTCAAGGATCACAGTGCCTTCTTTTTCACAGGCAAGCAGTCCACTGCCCAAGAACACAGCATTACATCCCAGAAGACTTGTATCTGTCCCAATACTGCTGTGAGAACTTCCAGTCTCATGCTTTATGAAACTTGTATGTAGATGTACGTCAAAACTCCTTGGATGGGGAACAAGCCCATCCCAAGGTCTCTATCTACACAGGACAACACACACACATAAAAATGCAGGCACACATCCACACTCCAAGTGAGATTTGAAGCCACAATCCCAGTGTTACAGCAGTGAAGGAAAATATACACTTCACATAACCTCACACCTCACCTCACTGTGATCAGCATGTACCACCAGCAAGTGCAAATTATAAAAGCTTTTCCCTCAAAATTGTATCGTACATTTTATTTAAGGTCCTAAAGGATGGTCTAAATATAAATTCTCTGGGATAATGCCATGTCATCACAGTAAATTATATTTACTCCTACAAAAGTCTTAACAACTTCAGCAGACACTGTTTCTGTTGTAACTCTAGAGTGTAGGTTACACTTATATAAAATGCTGTGGCCCGCTCTTCTGTATTTATGCATGTTAGCAAGCAGTTGAGAACAGTAGCAGATGATTGTAGTACTGGAGCGTATGTGTCACTCAGCTTCTACAGAATGTTTTAAGTTACTGAAGTTCATTTTTAAACAGCTTCTTTTCAGCAGTTGACCAGCAACATTTTAATGGGCTTTATGCTGGTTGACAAGACATGCCACATGAAGCATACAAAAAAAAAAAGCCAGTCCTTCACTATCTGTGAAATTAGTGCCAGATTTTTTGTATCACCACAGAAAATTTCTTAAGAAAAATGTAAATATTTAATGACATTATATCAAGTAAAAACATTGTTATTTTGCTACCACTGCTGTTATTTTTGTGGATTCTGCCTTTTTCTAAGAATAAGGACAACATTAATAAATGATTTTTATTTCATTACATCCACACATGAATGAAATTTCTACAAAATGAAGAAAGTTAACACCCTTTGAGCATCTTGTGCTTCATGTTAGAAATTCAATAATTCTTTACATCTGTATGGATTGTAATCAGTCTGTACATTTACCAGGACACCTGGTTTGCCACTAATGGTTGTAGTGTGACATTCAATGCTTCAATCCTTTGTCACACAAAATAAAAATTAGTTTAAAAATTTAAAGGACCACTGTTGCATGTATGACAGAAATGTGCAGTGAGATGGTCTTTACTAAATTAATTTGTCTGCCAGGAATGGAATAAAGTGCAAGCATACTGTACAGTGCAGGTCAGACATGTAGAGTGTTCATGTATACAATAAAATTCCACAAGTAAAGTCAATGCATGGATACAGCTGACTCAAGTACCAACCACACCAAAATGTCATTGACAAACAAGGACATATCAATTTAAAAAAAGAATAAATACGTAAATAAAGGTGATTAAATATAATATAATAG
Organism: Coptotermes formosanus; assembly: GCA_013340265.1. Classification (NCBI taxonomy): domain Eukaryota; kingdom Metazoa; phylum Arthropoda; class Insecta; order Blattodea; family Rhinotermitidae; genus Coptotermes; species Coptotermes formosanus. Next base: position 1,218,894 of record BLKM01000174.1, on the reverse strand, counting down.
TACATACAAATACCTAACAAAGTGGAGCAGAGTCATTCTTGAAAAGCTACCAGTTCCTCAGGTGTATTTGGCATAAAACTTTGTTTTATCTAGAATGTTCACTTGAAACATTTTACACTACAGTACATATTTGGTCAGGTACATGTGAGATGCATGCAGAAACATACGGAGATCTTCTGTCATTTTTGTCTGATTTAATCAGAATTGGAATGCTGCTACAAATTTTAGTAAAAGTCTCCAGTGCCTATTTTAATATAAACCTGTTTAATAGTTCCCAAGTTGTTGCATGGCAAAGCTAACAGATTAGTTTGAGAATGAGCTGTGAAGCACCATAAACTCATCACACACATTGGGAAAATGACAACAGAACACATTTTAACTAACACAGAATTACCAGACAAATGTCCAGTTCATCACAAATGTTACTGAATATAAATAACATTTTCACATTAAAACATATTAGATATCCAGGAATATAAAATACTGTTGAAAACAACAAAACTTTCTTGGGTTAGCAGCCATGTCAGTGGGTAGAACGGTGAACAAACCAACTTTCTACAGTGGTGAGGACAGAGATGGTTCTTGAAACACTGGTTTAGTCACAGTTCTACTCCCTGACATGGCTGTTAGCCCGAGGAAGTTTTACTGAATTCAGTTGCCACGGAGGCTGTTGAACAGTTGAACACAGATGCACAGACGCGCACATGAACATACAACACCCACCCACACACGTACCGACACCCACATACAACATTATAAAGAGAATTTCAACAGATGTAAGTAATTTGCTGTACAAGAATAAATATGGCTATCAGCATAAGACAACATATTTATTCTGAGCAACCGGGATATATTACAGAAATCTGTAATCTTAGCCACATCAGAATTTAAGCACCACACAGGAACAAAGACTGTTAATTACTCATCTACAATACTCAGTAAAGAATTTTTATAAACCAAAAATTGTAACAAGTGCTGGGTAATATATTTTAAATATTGAGGGTGTGAATGTACTGCACATTGTAATGTAGCACAAGAGAAAGTGTGTAAGTAAAATAATAGAAAATACTGTCCTTAAATTATGACATCAGAAATATTAATGGTACATATTCAATCAGTGTGTGATGAATATGTTATGCCTGTCAAAAAGATCAGTTTATCAGTGATGCTGGAAAAGGCAATACTGTGCTCTGTGAAATTTAGAGGAAGAATAAAAAAAAAAGATTCATTGCATAAATATATAAAACAGGGGGAGGTACACATTTAAACATTTCAGCTATGTAAAGCAGAACGGAGAACTTGATACCGTGATGACTTAACCCCCCCCCTCAAAAAAGGGGAACCAACCCCCCAGCATACAGAGGACAGAATGGGTCTCAGAAATAGTCATGGACAAATTATTAACTCTAAATAAATATACAAGTAACAAAAACCCCACATACACAAGTAACTAATTCTGCATGAATGCTAATTTAATAAACAGTGCTTCAAACATCTAGTGGTTCGAGCCTCACCTCTGAAGAATCTTGGAAGCTCCCACTGGTTTGTACTTCTTGAATACACTGTTTAAAGTACAAAACATAAAAACATATGTTTATTATGAGAAACATGCATACAGAAAAAGAAACAAAACAAAATTTGTGGTTCTACCACAGTCCCTCACATCCCAGTGTATGCTATTGTGTATCTGCTTTACGGACAACCATAACCAAGACTTTCAACAAAAACTGACATATAAGATTATATTTCCCAAATACTTTAAATCCTTTTACAATTAAAAGTTTTAAATTCTTTTTGGTCATTCTGCTATCAATGTTGTTTTATTTCATTCACAACCCTGTGTGCTGTCACATCACACAATGTAAACATGATGAAACTCTTTTACACATTTTCTTTTTCAGTCACAAAAAAATTGGGTAATTTATTATAATTCAGTATTTTATAGATTAAGTGACTGTATGAGGGCATCCAAACCCCTTCTGTTCACTTATTTCCTCTTACATTATCTTATCTACTTGGCTAAACAGATAAATATCTGTAACTAATTTAAACCTTTAAAGTATGTACATTTAATACCTTATTTCATAGCCCAAAACTTTCCCATGGAATATATTTATTTAGTTTAACATAATAATTAGAATAAGCACAAATTACTCACCTAAACCACACAAACCAGCTGGTTTTTGTGATATATGAGCAATGTTTTATGTGAGATAGTAACTGAATTTTAAATATGAAATGAAATTCATGCTTCAAAATGTATTTATGGTACGCAGGCTTCAATATCAAGGGAATTTCCAACCTGAATTCAGTTACACTAAATTACTGAATGTTTATATATTGCCTGCACCAGTATTCCCAATTACTAGTAAGGACAAACATGACATGATTCATATTATGTCTAGTCACTAAACCTGATCACAACATGTCATGACAGGAGAGTAAATGAGACAAAGGACGAAGAAAGTAAACGCATCTTTGGCTAGTGTAATAACTTATAAAAGAGAAGCTTTTAAATATAAATATTGGCTGTACATGATGACACTGGGCAAAGCATCCTTTTTGAAATTGTGGGTCTAACTGTAACAGTAAGGTACCTGCAGTCACTCGACATTCAAAGGCTCAAACTGTCTTTTAGCACTTGAACAATGGGATCACATGTATGAATCCCACTGAGGTGTGGAGGTATGCCCATATATGTTATGTGTTTGCGGTGTCCTGCATCAGTAAAAGCATTCTGATGAAATGATCTTACTAAATGTCTAAAAGATTCATAACATCAGAAGCTAATTCTGATTGGAACAGGTCAGAGGGTCTTTGCCATTCAAGCTGAAGGAACAGGTCTTCCCTACTACTGAGTATTTTTCATTTTAAGAAATTATTTTGGTGGTATTCATGCATACAGGTCGAGGTTGTGAAGGCAGATATGCAACAACTTGACTGACAGCTATTTGTTTGTATGTGTGCCACTTAATATATGAGAGTACGCAAAATGAAACCTTCAAAATGCAATAAATGAGACCCTACTGCATACACCTGTTGGCACAGCAAGTTACCAGCACTAAATTAATTGGTAAAAAATTTTTAAGCTTTTCATTTAACTAACCCATGTACAGACCTAAGGTGCAGCCCTTAAAGTTTCTCACACTTTTAAATTCATTAATTCTCAATCCTAAACATATCTGTACTGTATAGTACAGCTCAGCGTCAGTGTCAACAGGAATCTGTGCTAATATAAGACATTTAATGAAATGCCTAAGAATTGAAATTCTGTTGTTATTCTGCTCCCATGTAGCAACCACTTATATAATTACGGGTACATATACCAGGTGGTAGTGACTACCAAAACAATTTTTTGTTAAGAAATAATCTACATTTTGGTAGGTACTGCAGTTATGGTGTTCAATGACAGAAAGTATCTCTAGGTAGTGATGCAAGTTCTATCAAGCTGCCTTTCAAGAACTTCCAAAATACACGGTGTGAATATTTAGTGAAACTGTAACCTTGTAGTAACCTTCAAGGGCTATTAAAGTACAAGACTAAATCAATGGGAAGATTATCTGTGGAAATCTTAGCTCAAAATGGAAACTGTCAAATTCTTCCATTGGAATTTCAGTCACCTTTACACTAGTATGTTAATATTGTACCACTGTGCGGTTTCTGTACATTTTACACATATGCATAACATGTTAGTGCTTATGAACTCATAAGCAGGTATTTCTATTCATTTTTGTGGATTATGTTCTACATAATAAAAAATACATATTCTCTGTTGGAATTTCTTATGTGATCTGTACTTCTTGTATACAGCAAATCAATGCCTTCAGTAAAACTTTACCTCTGAGTGGACACTAAGGGTCTGAAATACATAGCTGAATTAAGCAACGGATATATTTAGTGAAGTAAACCATAATTAAATGAAGCAAGTAATGTTACTACTATGGTATTGAAACACAAAGGGCTGGACTATATACAATGGATCTAAAGAGCACGAAAAGGTTAAGAATTTTTGTGTGAAAAAATGATCTTATGACTTACTACTTACTACTGAAAACATTTCTGAATGAAGAGAATTAATTCAACTATTAAAAGCAAAAAGGACACCCATATCTGACGCAAGTTAAGGATACTTTCTGCACCTTAATTTCCAACCTGCAGAAAAACCAAGCCAAACATTATTCATTAAGGACTATTGGTATGCATCATTACCATATGGAAGGCTGTTTGCCCCAGTGTCATGATAAATGTCACTTTCGTCGCTAAGTTGCATAGCCACAGGTGGAAGCACCACAATCTGATTCCACGGGACAAACACTGTGCGGGTCAAAGGATGAAATGGGCTGCGCTGGAACTGAAGAGTTACAGCACCACCTCCATTGACCAATACATCAAACCTGAAGAAATCAATTATGTATTATAAAGACAAGATACAGGAAACAGCCACATCACTCTAAATTTCAAACCATGTATTTACACATGCTTACAGTACAATAATGAAGTGGTGCAATAAAATATAGTACAGTACAGTATAGTATAGTACAGTACAGTATAATAGTTTATATGTATAAACTATACCTCCACTCCACCATAGACCTTCATGGTGTGCAGGAGATATCTTTGTAAAGGAACATTATTTTATGTGTCCAATATCGCTTGGCACTTCCTACTGGCTCACTTATTGTATAAACTGCAGCTGCTGGGTGGCCCACCCACATATACTGGTTGGAATAGTGGCAGAAAGTGGCAAAAGATTTTAACCGACTCCATGGAGCAGTCCTCCTTCAAAAGCCAACAGTTCTCTGGCCAGTCATGGCACTCCCCAAATTTTATGCAACACAAGTGTTTGTTACCGTGTTGACAACAGCATCACTTGCTTCCATCCTGAATCACATTAATCCAGTCTACCTCCTCCTATCACATTTCTTGATGATCCATTTTAACATTATCATCCCACCTACACTTATGTTTTCCAAGTGACTTTTTTTCCTTCCAGTTCCACATAAAGACAAATGGTATTGGTCAGCTAAAATAATGAGTCTACAGTATATAAGAGCCTAAGAGTTTAAATTCTGTCATTATTCCTGTACTCATTCACAAAACTTTTCTTATAGTTAGTCATACATCTGCCATGGGCAATAACTCCCTAAAAACCTGTTGTTGTGAAGCAAACGAGTGGTACCTGTGCTTTGGTCGGTATTGCCCCCTTATCCCTTGCAGATAAAATGTCATCTCTAGATCCAGTAGCACTGCTTATTCCATTGCTTTGTCTTTCATAAATATTTCAAGTTCAGAGTTCAATTTCTGTGAAAATGTGATCTGTGATTAACCTGCTCCAGCACTATAATGTATAGGTGTGGATTAATCAAAAAATTATCATGGAAATCATACCCAGATACATGGTCACAACCTATCCAACTTGCAACAGTGTTTCCAGTCACTGAAGGCAAAACTTACCACCCTCCTGTTCGAGTAAGCGTGAAGCCGAACCTGGAATCTTTGTCCACACTGACACGGATGCCAACAATACCAAGCCCTTGTGGGGTCACCACCTGACCTCTCATGACTGACACTCGGCTACAGGAAGACAACATACATGTCCATATAGCACAGGTAAAGGAAGGTGGAATCACGGAATGTTTGGTTATAGATAGAGGGGGTACACATATTAAATTCAAGCATCTGCCCACTGCAAATTTTCCTGATACTGTTTTCTCCTATCAAGATAATGATTCTAAATATAGCCACTATTTTAAATTGAAAACTGTGTCAGTGCATTCACATATATTGCACTGCCAAATCCTTTGCTTGAGTGAATGGACTATGAAGGTTCTTCATTACTTAACTGAAAAAACTGAAAACTTTATTGTCTTCAGCACCCATCATTACAGGACTTCAGCATATTTGTTACTTCAGCTTTTTATAATCAGGAAACTCTGCAGCAATTCATTGTTAAGTGTTGGTTTTTGAAGATTCTTTATGTGTCCTTTGTTATATGATGCAGGCAACAGAAGAGGTATGAGTGGACAATATAAACCACTTAAAAGAGAAAAATACATTAATTAGGTGTAAATGGAACCTACATTATTAGAAAAAATCAGATATTCGTAATTCACTGTGAACTTGACGAAAACATATCAGCTACCCAAAAAAAATAATAATGTGGTAAATATAGTATTAAAGTATTTACACCAGCCTGAAATCTTAAAGGAATTTAATAAACCAACTTCTTGAATTCAAAAAATTTCAATTTGCATTATTAATCAGCAGCACACTCCTTGGTATCTTTATAAAACTACTCATTAACTTCTCCTTTATCTCATCAGAAATTTTATGTAAGATTGTTTAAAAATGCAAATATTTGAGTTGTAACATATTTGTCTAATGTACACTCTGATAAGTACATGACACTGTTTACTGTTAATTATGACAATTAATTGTGATAATTATTCACTGAAATAAAGCATTGGTAAAATAACAATATATGAGACCGTGTAAAGATAAATTATGCAATATATTTTACTTGATGAATCTTCAAAAACCAGCTATATGCTAGCAGTAAACCCAAGCTTTAAGATCTCTTTGATCAAAGCAGTTAACACAACTGAATCTCTTGAATGTTCCTGAACAATGAATAGTACGTCCTTCTAGAAATTAGTTATACGTTTGTTCACGCAAACGTTAAAGACCGTTGTGCCTGATAATACAGCATGAATGAGAAACTGCTCAAATATATCTTATGGTAAGGTACAATACTAAATCTCTTCTTGTATTTGTGTGTCTCTGTATGCTTCCACCACTGTTTTCTGACAAACATTTTAAAATTTCTTCATATATAAATGAAAATTTGAATGAATTAATCCAACAGACTGAAGGGGTTTCTAAGTCACTAATAACAAATCTCATACAAAGTCAAGGACTAGCTTTTTTAACTTTTTTAACCAAAATACAGTAATTTTCAATTCACAGTTCAGAATAATTATTTTTATAACATAACACTTTCAGTGCTCAAAAAACACAATTGTGGCAGTAGAGTGTAACACTTCCTCTTGTTCACTTGACATACTGATGAACAATGCAACAAACAGAAGAGAAATATAATTCTTCATTCTTTAACACAAAGATTTTGGTGGGAAACACCTGACAGTATAACCACACAGGCTACGGGAAATCCCCAAGATAATCATTATTTAGTGACATAGTCATAAAAATTTCCGAATGACATGGAGATGAAAGTATTGTGAGATACCTAACTGGAAGCAACTGAAGGGGTACGTAAAATTTAAGGTTTTGATGGTGGTGTGCATTCATATTTTGGTTTTCTGAGTTACGACCACCTTGAAGATCGACATACATATGGAGCCAGCAAGCTGATGATCATGTAAAATGCTGGTAGTGTCATACCAGACTACAAAGTGTCATAACTCAGAGGAACAGTACATGAAATAAAGGATTAATTATAAAACTGTATATTGCACGTTAAATCAAGATCATGAGGACAGAATTAACGAAAATGCAGGTATCAGTATGTTATTAGAAGGTAATATGTTTCAGAAGTAAATAAATTATAAAAATTCCATGCTATTGTACTTGTGAAAGCAAGTCATTTTATGTGAAGATAATGTTCTCTATATAATGTCTACTGTTCAGAATTCAGAATGTTTCCACATCACTGAGGCTCACACTGTCCTCAGCAAGGAGGAAAAGAAAGTCAAATAGTAACAGGGACTAGCCAAGTTAAAGGCACCTAAATGAAAACGCATTTCGTCTCCTTCCTTGTTTCTTCCATGAAGACTGAAACAGACTCAGTACTGGAAATAGTGCACACACAACTCAACTAGTGACAAGAAAACATCCACTGAAAACTTTTTCATTATTCCTATATTTTAAGATTCCTGTCTGTAATGTGACAATGTGAAGTTTAGTAGGTAGGTACCAACACTTTGCAGAAACCTATTCTTGTCATTTTATACTCTGAAAGTGGATGGTTCAAGTGGCGATGCTACTAGCCTGTATTCTGGAAGTGCTGGTTTGAAGCTTGGCTGAGAATGCTGCTATATTGACCAAGATATTTCATGGTTTTCTTTAGTCCCTCCAGCCAAATTCCAGGAAAGTACCCCAAATTAGACCACAGCTGCTTCATTCCATCACCTTTCCAATGTATTTTTCACTAATTATCCTACCACTGGATGTCATATAGTCTGAGCTACTGCCAGTGTAGTTACATAAGCTTTAATGCAAGTTCATATTTTAGTGATACCCTTTCTGTGGACATTAACTAACTGACTGGCTGACTGACTGACTGACTGACTGACTGACTGACTGACTGACTAACTAACTAACTAACTAACTAACTAACTAACTAACTAACTAACTAACTCCAGGGAGGAGAGTCCTTTTTGAGAAGCTGACAGTTCCTCAGCTAGTAAAGAAATTCCCCATAATTTATGAAACTTGAAAGTTCATTACTGCATTCACAAGAACCTGGCACCAGTCCCTACACTGAGCTGGATCAATCCTGTCCATGCTGCATATGTCATTCCAAACAATCAGTCCACATCTCAGCCTCTGTGAAACATTTTGTAATATGTAAGTTTTTACAGTGCAGAGTAGTTAGCACCTTGCCCAACCCCCAAGTTGGAGGACCATGCCTTGTTGGCTGCTGGCAACTGCTTATTCAATATATTGACAGCCACCCTCCATATCTGGAGGCCAGCTCCTCCAACTGCAACCTGAGAACATGCTATGCCACGGTGACAGGGACCCACTTATCATGGGTTGACTTTGTTCTTACAATAATCAATATTTATGTATCACTTCACCTAACGTAACATGCATTTGAGAGATACGAGGTTCTGACAGTGGCATTTTTAAGATTCAGATCTTCTGGGATGTCACAACATGTTGACTAATAAATAGCTGATGGACATTTTGAAGCTTTGTAGTGCCTTCATTTTCAGTGCTGAGCTCTGACTGACCAACACTGAAGACGAAGATAGTATGATCTCTGGGCTTCACCCTGATAATGAACATAATCAGAATCCTTTGCAACATCAATACATATTTGCCAGCTGACATGGTATAACATCCAGAAGACTGCTTAATATGCATTTATCTCCGCAGTCATCCACTAAGATGTTATTTAACATCTTAAGTGACATACACAGATAATTTTGGAGTTGCTTCAGTGAAGCCACCATAACAATGGCAGAAAATCAGTGTCTATTTTGTGACAAGCTGAAATCAGTTTTTAGGACAAATGACAACTGTAGAGCACCTATTAACATTGCAATATCTGGCTATCCATCTGTATATACAAAACAACTCGAGATCCACTGAACTGATTTTCATAACATCTGATTGGGGAGGCGGGATGCCACTAACATGTGCTATAACATTCTGGTTTTAGCTAAACACACAGAAAAAAATAATACACTTTACTGAAGACCTACATGCCTTTATGTGCTCACCTCAACTGCTAGAGGCTGTGCACCAAATTCATGCCAATCCAGGTGTGATTTATGTTGGACAATGTGGCACTAGGACATGTTTTTGTCTCAGTACTTTCATTATCCTTCTGCCAATCCCCCACACTCGTAGTTCATCCAGCTACTAATAATGCTACCTAATCTTAGCAACAGAAAGCATCACTAGATAGCACTTCACTCCCCTGTCTCTTAAATATAACTCACTGAATATTTAGCACAGAGAAAATGTTTTGAAAAAAGCTGTGGGAGGTAATGAAACATACTGCATCCCATGTAAGGTACATTTTTTCTTAAAGTTTTACGGTTTTGAAATAAAGAAACATGATTGAGTAAATGCCCTGCAATTTATAACTTAATCAACAATTGTGTTCAAAACCCATGCAGAACAACCTGATCTCTTATTGTTTATATTAACTAAACAAAGCTTCCTCCCACCTCAATTTGTAAGTTCACAAGCACATAAATGTGCATCTAGGACATACTTGAAAGCTCTGCCACAACGATTACTTTCATAAACTTAAAATTTGTTCATTTAAATATATTTAAACAAAACGAGAAAACATACCACACTTTTGTGCTACACATACATTTCCTGGCCTGGTTGTTGTTCCTATTTTACTTTTCTGCCTATAAGTTTTACAAAAGAGATTATTGTAAAAGTTATGCAGAAAATGAGCATTATACAGAAAATGACTTTACATCTGTGCAGTTACTGTTACTGGAGCTGTTTAAATGTCTAATTACTGAATATTCATTACACAGACACTATGTGAAAATAACCATTCGAAGTAATGCATGAATACAAAGAAACCCACAATGATATAGAGATCAAACCAAAGACTTTTTGTGAAATCTTTATCCTTCCCTCTTACTGTCTGCTCTTACAGTTTCATGAGTTGTAAATATAGTATTCCATGACAAGTGTGTGACTTACTGTCAGGTACTCTGTTCCTTTTTCAAGTTCACAATGTATACAATATCATCTGAGCAAAACATGTGTACTGAATGGATTGCATTAATACAGAGAAGTAAAATAATTCATATTATACATGACTCACACTTCCTCTTTCAATATCTGAAGAGAAAAACAAACAAGAATTTCATTAAAAACTTGGCTCCTGAAAGTTCAAGCAGATAAAGAACTAAGGCACTTACAAGGGCTGTATAACCACTCAATGATGAGCAGTAGAGAGAAACCAAACTGTAAAACTTAGATTTATGATGAAAATGTGATCATTGTATCTATGAGTTACGTGTTCAAACATTACTGAAAGTAAATTCATATATTAAACAACCTTACACAAATTGTATTAATTCAATATCTTAAGAAATTAGAGACAAGTTTACATATTAAAAATCAACACCTAGTTACTCACCTATCCTGAAAGTAACACATGATTTCTTTTATTTTGAATACAATTTGTAATATAAATATTACAATCATAATGCATCTTGCTTATATAGAGATCTTAAAGCTGTGGAATCACTGTGAGTATAATTATTTGGATATTCATAAAAAGATAGTAACTACAATCAAAATATTTTTTAACAGAAATATAGACATTGAAACACACACATATATAATTTGAAAATGTAATATAAACACAATACTGATATTAAAATGTATCTTGGGACAGGCACCAATTATTTAGCCCATGACAAAATGCAAGATATCATAAAACATACTGGGACACTTATTTAAATGGAAGCACAAGGTATTACATCAATTGCCTGGTGTCTAATGTAGCTTTCTTTCATGGCTTTTATTCCAGTCATTATGGGCTAAAAAGGATGAAACGTTAATGTAAATTGTTTTATATCTAAATGATGTCATAATAATAATTCATTACTAAGAGCACCACCAATATGTTCACAATAACATAAACAAAAACCTAACCCACAAGTAATCTCTTTGACAGCAAGCAAATTTCAGTCTCACTGAACTAGATTATGTAATGAACTCATGTAACCTGATTACCTAGTTAAAAAGTTTATCAAGTTCTAACAAGCAATTATGAAGCTATCACTTTTTGACATATTCAAAATGAAGTACTGCAAAAAGTCTTACCTTTGCCATGGCCATCTGTTCACCTTTCTGCATGTACTAACTCAAGCAACACTGCTCAAATTTCCATTAAAATGATATTAGGGGAGTTGTCTCCTGAAATCTCTTCTCACAGTCCAATTAAGTTTAAAGCAGGTAATAGTAACAGACACTTCATGTCAGAGCTTGACATGACATGAAAACAAGGCTGCCATGTTGCCTAATTTTGTCACCAGCCAGTATTGAAAACCTGAGATCACAAATGATTGTAGTATGGATATGATCAACGCCAGCAGCAAACAAGCCTGATAATGGATTCTGTATCTTGCATTAACAAGAAAGAGTTGAGTGATTACACTCACGTTCTGCCTGCTTTACACCCAGGGAAAGAGTTGCCCAGTACCTGTTACACAGGAGGACATGTGGAGAAGTGAAAAATCTCTTGGCAATGCTGGGAAACAAATAAAACTTCCTCAGTACTACTTAGTCCTTTCAGTTCCTGGTCTCCGGCACCAGGAAAAACTACCAGAGTGGAAGTATTCACACACAGAAGATTATAATCTCAAATGTACGACATGCCCACAATAATGAATGCACAAATCCAGGATAACGAATTTGCAGTCTTGAGTCTATGTGCCAAATAAAGCTTCTATGTAGCTGCCAGCCACTTCTGCTTTAATTCATGTAATTATGTACATGATTCAACAGAAAATTCAAAATTTCAATTCTAACTGCTGCCATAAGAATGTAAAATAGAATCCATATGTTTAATGTATGATTACACTTACAAGCACCATATGAATTAAATACAAAGGCAACACAAGCAACATCACATACATTATATTTTCAAATCTGAATACTTTTCACACGTTGATTATTTCAGGCATGGACAAACACATTGTTTGAGATAGCAGCTTTTAGGTTAAAATCTACTGACATCCTATATAATATAATCTTTTTACATGACTTTTGTAGTTACATTAAACTATGTCTAACTTGCTATTAATTCCAGTATCGTCCAAGCTTTATCTACTGCAACGAAATTAAATTTAAAAGTTTCATACTGAAACCCATTTTTTATTACATGACATATATATAATGTTTATGTTTCCCAAGTATAATGTATTTATGTATATCTAACTTCATTAAATTACGTTTTGATAATAACCTGAAACTACACATTTCAAACTCATTTATTGCTGCCTCCATGATATGTCCTCTGAAGTCAGTTCTTAATTTAATTTAATCACTATTTTTGCTTAAAATCATAACATGTATTACATATACAACAAAGCTACATTATGAGTATTATATGAATATATTACTAAAATCTTAAAAACAAGCATATTTATGAAGATTGATCTATCACTGTTGAAGTATAAGCAACAAATTATACTCTGAAATAAAAACGTTATACAAAATTTGGGTGAATATTTCTACAAATATATAATGTTCCAGTTCTATATGAAATGTAATAATTGGTGCCTATCCCAAGTAAAGAGAAATTTTTTGACATGCTAAATTACTGTGGCAAAAAACTGTGATACACAAAGCAAGAAATCTGCAAAAAGAAAAGGAAAAGTAAGTGCTTTGCAGTGCAAACTGTTGTTGGAAAATTGATAAATGGATCTTATAATGCATTACTTTATCAATAACATTTTATTAGAACTTCTTAAATTTAAATTATTCTTAACAGAAACTTTGGATGTTGGTGGAGTAATTGAAGGGGTCCACAATTCCAAAATTAAAACACAGGGCACATTATGTTTGTTATAAACTTATTCAAGTTATCCAACACAAACACAACACTACAAGGCCAATTCTTTTTGTAAACTGCATTATGTTATTTTACATCATGCATCTATATGTATATTATATATTATATATACATATATATATATGCATATACACATACACACACAGTTGTGATGGATGATGTGAAATCACATTATGTGATTTACATAATAAGTTTTCTTTGATATTTTATCAACCTGATGGTGACTTCTTGTGTATAAGCCGAAACATGTCACATTAAAACAAATTCTTTTTACAAGACAAGTACCTGAGATTAATGTTAATAAGTTTTGTGGCTAGAATTAAGAATTAAAATTAAAGATTCTGCCCTTTTCTTTTTTGCAATTACTACTATTGCTGCTGTAAAAATGGAAGTTAATTTCCTCCAAAGAATAATTCACACAACTTTTCATAGCAAAAAACACGACTTTATGTGGCGAAGTTATGACAGCAACTATTTTAAGACAGTTCTGAAAGTGAAAATTTCTGAAGTCTTGAGCATGCGTATAGTAATGCTTTTTAAATATACAGATAACATCTGGAATTTTATATCAAAGGCGATACTTTCAAAGAAAGAGCACTTATTACAAAACCCTTAAAGTATCCTTCAATTACTCCTCAAAATGCAGAAACAAATTCAGTAACTATTGAGTTTGTTAAGGGGGAAAACACATGACCAAGCATTATCATAAAACTACAGTGAAAATAAAAACACACTTAAAGAGACATCAATATGTAAGTTTATAGAAAAAAGTGACTTATTACAAATGCAATAAGGAAAGTACTAGTTTTTGTTTATAATATGGTGAATATTGTGAAAGAAAGGAATAGATGGACAGGAAGGTTAGGTTAGAATGGGTCAGACTTTGGTAGGCTAGGCTGCGTAGTGAATGGAATGGACAGGTTAGGATAAGGATGAATGACAGGGTTGCAAAAGGAGTCTGGGTATGACAGAGTAACAATGATAGACGCAGACAAAGGACAGGGAAAAATTCAAGATGGCTACACTTGCCAAAAACAGCTTAAAACTGTTAACTTTCTTGAATTTGTGGTTTCAATGTTTTTTCTTTTTTTACAAATAAAATATTATGAGAAATCAACAAAAAACACACACAACACGTTACAAAGAACTTGGACTGACAAAACAGTGCAACGAACGAACGACACACTAACACAGAGATGGTTCTTTGATTGTTCAGAATGAAAAACAAAAAACATGAATTCAAAGAAAGAGACAAACAAATGTAACAATCTTTGTAGATAAAAGAATTAGGATGATATTCATATATAAATGGTTTCTACACAATATAAGACAAACCGCAAGATTGGTTGTATGTGACTAATTTATAACTTTAAACAACATAGTAATTCATTCTAAAACCGCAGTAAAACTGTATAAATTTATGTGTACTCAAGTATAAATCTTGATTGTGCTAATATTAGAATTTAAAATAATGACATAAGTGTATGTGTCAAATATAATGACTTCATTTTACTATTTTACATTAAAATCTATATCAAAGTCATTTCCATCTTCAGGGTAGGAGATGGAGGAAGTATGTTCCTCCAAAACATCGGAATATTTCAACATGTCTACATGGCGTCAAATGCCAGAAGACTTTAATTGTCATAGTCACTAGAACTGGATCATAATCTTATGGCACACGTGTGCACAGGCAGCTTGCTACCTGCTCACATAATGAAGAGCATGGGGGTCACAGCATGGGCAGATGGAGGGAGCAGCAGAGTCATCTTTTTCCCCAAAAGTATGTGTTTATGTTTTTATTCCATTTAATCTGTCTTCTACGTACATGTCCCTACACTGTGCCCTATTTAATGTCACTGACTTCAGATAAACCTATGGTGTGCCACCTTAGAGAGTGCTATAGGATAAAATGAGTATTCTGTGATGAATAACGTTTTTGTTTGGTTAACAGTAGACAACACAGGGATTTGCATTATGTAAACAACAAACTCGACACCCTTCTAGTAACTCTTTTGCATAAGCCCAAGTATAGTAAATGAAATAAATTCAATTCAATTCAAAATCAGGCCTGTGTGCAGTGCCATAACATTGTGATTACACTATACCTGAGCACATAATATCTCTCATGTGGTAGGACTTCAAGTTTTTATTTCTGCTGAATTTGGAAAGATTTTTCATGGATGTTATGGGACTGTGATATTTAAATTGTTACACACTATGTGTGATTTCTGTCATGGCATAAATGAGGTCTTCACTTTTCTGGGATGTTATGCAGTGTTGATTGGTAGTTAGTTACCGCCATTCCTTACACTGCTTGACCCTTTAAGATGGGACCAACAGACTGTCACATAACACCGGTAACTAACTACCAATGAATGATGCATAACATCCCAGAAGAGCTAAGACCTCGTAACACTTTAATTTCCTAACTCAGAGGAGCTACACTGTATTTTAATTTAAATACAGGCTTTGTAACAATGACATTATTAATCTTGCCAAGCAATGCTAGATCACATGTAAGTTTCAAATGGGCTCATGTCCTGTATCTGACTCTGAAGAGACATATTTTGAAATAATATCATGTCACATCTTAAAAGGTACCTTAATTTATACTAATTGATTTACAGAGTTTCAGTAAAATAAAATGTATTTCTATGTAACTAACCCAGTGGCGTGTCTAGTATTGTGTAGCTATTACAACAGAATTCACAATTTTGAAAAGAAAATATATTTTCATACGCTTTATTTCATTGAAGGTATCAGAGATTTTAAGCCAGCAAATTATTATAAAAGTCAATACAGCTGACTCAATGCAACAGCATTTTTCAATTCATTCTGTGTAATAATTTAACCACTCTATATATAAAATTATTTTAGAATGACACACATTCAAGTATATTCTTAGTTCAGTGGAGCAAATATGAAAAGTTACATACTTCGTAACTGTGCAAGCCTACTTTTTAAGTTCAGTATTAAAATATGCCAACCTCAAAAACAACATTTGTCACAAAAATCAGAAACAGGCAAAAATGCAGAACTCCAGTTTACTAACAATTTTCTTTTAGCATCAGAATTATGTAAGACACAAATCAAGGAGCTATTATTATTATTAGTTGATAACTATTTTATGAAGTGAACATAAAACTTGCAAAGTATATAATTATATTTAAAAGAAAATAACATTCTGAATTACATTTTAAGATGTGAAAAATTCCTTGAATGTGTGTAAGAAAATAACTGAGAAATAACTGCATTAAACCAGATATGCTACTAAAAGCAACAAATGAACACAATTATTTGTTCCGGTAAGCTCCTTCAGATAATGTTCACACTATCTAAACAAGCTTAGGGGCTCAAAGTCTTCTTTGAGCTTTCTACCAGCATACATTGGTAATGCATAGCTTTTCAATGCCATTGATTCTCCACTTATGTGATACCCATTTGGGCCGTCTGTGTAAGGAGTAAAGAAAGATATAAGTAAATAAAAAGACAGAATTTTCATCAAGGAATTAAGTGAAAAGTACATTTTTAATAAAAAAATTAAAACTCATGTAACTTTTTTGTTACTTTTCTGAATTCTTTGGTATTTCTGACAGTAAATAAGTACTAACATGACATGATGGCTGGGGCCAACTTACCGCGGAGTAAACGAGTTCCAGAACTGACTACAATGCGGGGGAAGTAATGAGAAGAAGAGGACGTTACGAACCACGCAAGAAAGCAAAAAATTATGAATTACGAATTATGAGATACGTGAAAAATAAAACAAAACTCTTCCAGCATATTACAGCACAAAGCATTCATGAAGTAAACTAGTGAACCACCCTCAGGTAGTACACATACTGAAAGCCAGATGTGTTAGTGCTGTGACTGGTAGTGTAACTCACAGCCATTTTTTTTTGCACTTCTGCTTCCACATATTTAAACTCTTTAACAACATTTTGAACCATCTGCAATTTATATAATTTATAACAATAACATGATGTTCACTAATATTATAAACAAAAATTTCATATTTATGATTATGGTATGTTCTTGAAGATAAAAATTTGGTTCTAGTGCACTGTTTATTAGAAAGCAAGCAGATTCTTAATTGTATTTGTATGTGCACTGATTGATCAGAATTTTTTTGACAAATTATTATATATTTTAATTTATTCATGAATACTTGGCTCAGGCTGGTATTTCAACAAACGGAAGAATCACAAGAGGCATACTCACAAACACACACTCACACGCACACATCACACATGTAAAAAGTATTGCAAAATAGCAACAGACATACAAATACACAAAACAGACGCACACAAAACACAGATTTTTTAAAAATTATAATGGTATCACTACATGACAGACACAAGTATGACTTTTAGTAGATTTGTTGATAAAAAATTAAGAGGAAGAACTGACAAAAACAAACAGTGTTTTGGACAAGTACACAAAAATGACTACACACATATTCTATAGAGAGACAGAATATGACTCTTCATAGTAAAAATTTCCCAGTCTTATTCTTGAAAGGTATTTCCTTTTCTTGGTGAACATGTACATTACAAAACAGACCAGAAGAGTAATACAGATTATTTGGAATTAACAAGTTTAGCAAAAAATGGTAACTTGTGTCTACCATATAAAGTCCTTATAAATAACTATTATGAAGTTAATTGTTTCTTTCTAAACCTTACAATTGATATTACTTTGAACAGTTAAAACTTTTTACTATTTTCTTTCTCCATGGACTTTATTTCAATTTCAACGTCAACTTGTTCCATGTATTTCAAGTATCACAAAATGAAATCAGTTTCTAAAGGAATAGTTTTAACAGGTAAAAGGAAGAAATATAAACGAAAATTCCAGCAAATGTTTCTTCCCCACTTAAAGAAGAAAATATTTTCAAGAAAGGAAATACACAGAAAAACAGAGTGAAACGTAAATGGCACTGCAATGAAATGACGAAATAAGAGTTTAGTAACTTCACATTAGGAAGTGGCCTTCTTTCTTAATTCACGTGTAACATTATTACTAAACCTTACTGAAATGCAGGAATTCACTGAAACCAAGACCTGATATTGATCACTTAGAAAGAAAACTAAAGACAAAAAGTATGCAAATTGTCAAAACTAAGAAGAAATAATAATGAACATGTCTTACTAAAATATGAATTTTTTAGAAAAAAGTATGACAATAACAATTTTGACAAGATAACTGCCCAGACAATAAAGAAATATTAAGAACTGCGTCAATTTTTGTGTTTTAATTACGTCAATATAAATACAAATATCTCAGACTGTTAAGCTAGTATAATTTTTGAAAGAAAAACATAAAATATAAATTTGAATCCTGCATAATGCCAAAATTTAATGTGGCTCAAAATCAGCACGTAATATTGTCCGTCAAATTCATATTTATATGTTGGTTGAAATAGTCCATATGGGACCAAAAAATTGAAGAGCAAGTGTGGTTACCAAATGAATGAAATTACTTATGAACAATCTAATGAACGAGAGAGAAAGACACACACACATATTAAGGGTAAAACACTAGACAAAAGACACTTTGTTAGGCTATGACCAGCTCCTGTTATTATTGAATACCACAGAATCTCTACACGCACATTCAGCAAAGTGCCCATCAGATGTCTATGTAATTAATGTTTGATCATGCGAATATTTCATATAAATTAACCAAAATATTCTTTATAAATTCTACATAATATTTATTAAATGGAAAAATACAATGTATCAATTAAATGGTCTGACAATACATTACTGCAACAAAATTTAGAACTTGACACCATGTACATATTTTCTGCATTATGAAGTCATATTCAGCATAATGGTCAATATACAACATTAGAAATACTCAAGATAATGAAAACAGCTGTTTTACAGACAATCCACCAACAGCGGCAAAGCATTCTTCATGCCAACCACATTTTAATTTTACTAGTTAACTGTAAAAAATATATGTTGTATCAAAATTTTCTTGTCTGATTTGGGTCACTTGCTCAACATAAAGTAATCAACCATTCAGAATTATCTGAAGAATTTCACTGATACACCAAGCTGATAGCAAAAATATGTTATAATTTATGTCATTCACAGAAATGCAAGACCTTAGTGTTCATCAGCTTTAGTGCGCACAGTTTAAAAAGTTACTGTTAAAAACTTATAGGGGATAGAGAACTTAGTTTGCTATTTCATACATTCCTCGATTAAAAAAATTTAGTCATTATTTTATCTGACAACTATTGGTTGCCACTTCGTGTGGGCTTGTTTATCATATAAACATAGCACACTTACCTGACCACCCACATGCGGGGTGCAGTAGCAACAGGAAGTGACAAACAATATTTGTAAGGCAAAAGGACTCTGCGTATCAAAATTTGTGACTCAGTATGCCTAGTCTTTAATAATTATTCTAGAATTCAGGAACAAAACATGGCAGAATAAAAGTGTATTCAGACACTGTTCTTTCATTTTCAGTGAAATAATGTTCCTGAGTGTGCATATTTACAATTACAAAGGGGTTTAAAAATGTAAGGTAACAAATGATCTGATGGTGAGAAGACCATTCTGACTTCAAAACACACACACACACACACGCACGCACGCACGCACGCACGCGCACACACACACACACACACACATGCGTATGTAGTACACGGGTAGCAGATCAGATGGCACACATCAGATTATTATAGAGTCACCACTGACATTTAAGTGTTTGTCTCAAGCTGGCACCATGGCTTGTATCCCAGCATTCCAGAAACTGGTGTCAAGTGCTAGGAGGTGGCAGTTTCCTTCATGTCAGCATCTTATGCAAATTGCTGGCCATCCATGTGCTTTGTGTGGCATCCAAAGGGATGGAAATCACAGGTTTCAAGTTCAGGACTGTATGGAGAGTGATCCATAACCTCCCAGCCATAGCACTGTAACCAGTCACAGTCTCAGCTGGCAGTGATTTCCACATATTTGGAACTCTTAAACACGGTAAGGTGATTCGCAGCAGATGCGCATATAAATTCAACTGTCATCACCTAGCTACAGATATGTGACACTTATTTTCTGTATGCTGACATACAAGCCTTGGTGTCACTGTGGGACGAATGCTTAGATGTTGATTGTCACTACGTTGGCATCTGGTGTGTACCATCTGCTATGCATGTGCTCTGTATACACCGAAGTCAGAATGACATTCTCAGCAAGACAGTGATTATTACCTCATTTTTTGAAGGTTACTTGCATACTGCCCTCTTTTGTACATTCATGATAAAACACTCTGCTTCTGTTTGTTAATTCATGTGACAAAGTTATCAAATCTAGAGATAATCAATCAGATTAAAGTAATCATTGTACATCCTAATATGTGTGGAAATCATTTGCTTTTGTAATATTTTCTAATGTATTAACTAAACGAAGTCATGTTTTTCTATCAAAAAACAAATGTATTTGTAAATTAATAATTTATGTGGGGCCATAATTCTGAATGTTTGCTTACCCACTGCATGTTCACATTACTAAAGTTTTATTCTGAAAAATAATTCAATTGCATTAAATCTGCTTTGCCTTCCAAACATAAAAGCACTGAACACATGTTTTATAACAAAATCACTTCTTTTGAAACTAAAAAAATACATGTATTTGTAAACAATGGTGTGACAATTGGAACTTATCTAATTCCAAATTTGAAACATTTTGCAAAAAAAAAAAACTTTCTTATATTGCACTGAAAAATATGTTGTGGGGAGATAATAAATTAAAGATCTTATTAACTTCAAGTTGTGTTTTTATGGCATACGCATACAGGCTGGGCATGTTATTAATCAGTATCAAACAGGAATGAACTGATCACAGATTATAAATTTGACTAAAAGTATGCAAACTTGGAAGACAAATTAAGATTTAGCATTTTCAGGATAAAACACAGTAAAGAGGATGTAATGGTTTTCAATACCAGGACCTGAAAATATGGGGGTACAAAGGGGGAGGAATATTATGAAATCTCGGTATTTTTCAATATAGTAGGGTGCTAGTAAGAAATTGTTTCAATTAAAAACAACAAAAATGAAAAGCTACAGAATATTTAACAAAATCCAAACAAAGCTAGTAAGTCACTGGAAGGTAGCTTATAGTTTCATAATTAAATTAGGAAAGAAACTGTAACAAGATTTAAATTAAATTTATATTTATATACTGGCAAAGATGGAGCTTGAAGTATGAAAGAACTACCACAGTTAACAGATAAAAACACTTTTTTTTTCTAAATTCTAACTCCAACATCATTTACTACTAAACTGAAAAAGGCTAGCTTTCATACTTCAGTTTTTACTGTATAATTTTGTGCTTACTTTTAACCAAGTAGCAGCACTCTGAGGGTGAACTTACCAGTCACTTTAAAACACAAAATTTGCACTATGTTATATTTCCTCTTTTAAATGATAATACATTTCTAGTCATTTGCATAGTTTTGTACTTTCTGACGAACAGTTCTTTAGGAAGTCTTGACCATGTAATATTATCAGATAACAAAGCTGATAGTTCTGATACCAATGTATTATTTAATTACATGTTTATGATAATGCATGTCTGATAATAGTAACAACATAACAGAACGTGAGATTTTGGCTTTTCAAAGCAGTGTTGATAACGGTTTAACTCTTCTGGGATGTTATACTGTGTTGAGCTGCAAACACTTACTGACAGTACAACATCCTAGAAGACTAAAATTCCTGACATAACAGAAATGTATTTTGAATACAATAAGCTGTTCAGCTGAGAGAAATATCATTTTAAAACTCATGTACTTCACTACAATGGACAAATGTCATGGCTTTATCACACATGTAACCAGTACTATCACTCCTATACTTAAACCTGGTTACATGTCACTTTTGAAAGCAACATTCAATTCACGGCTCAGAACAATACAGTAGGGAATAAAACTCCACTCCACCTTTACCAAAACCAATATATTTCTCCATAAACCACCTTAAAATTTGCCTGGTATCAAAGAACAACCCAAAACAAATTTAATAATTTAAAACAAACTGAAATAATAATAGTGAGACAGTATTTATGGTATATAAACAATAACACAATTGTAGTAGTTAACAAACTTAACAAATTGTAATTGAAGCTGTGTTCCTACCTTTCGCTGTATTCATCCATGTGAGCATAACTCTGGACACTGTTCTCCTCAATGAGAAACTTAACTCTTTGATGGAAGGAGGCTGTGACAGAGGGCGGCTGTTTCCGCAACAGAACCTCTACAGGGTCGTTGGATGCTAGACACATTATGTGGTCATTGCAGGATGGATGTGAACAGCATTCACTGTCGGAGCAATCAATCAAGCCATCTGTTGGGAGAGCACAGGCATAACTTAATGATAACTAAAACAGGAAATGATACAACAAAATGAAAGGTCCTTTAACCTTTATCATCCTACGAGACCATATTGTTTGTCCAGAAGAAAAGTGTCACAACTCAAAAAATGCAATTTATAAGTTCTGTACAGGAGTAGGCTGTTAAAACTGTCAAAAGTTACTTGTTTTAACAGGAAAAGTGTTACATCTAACATTAGACCCTTGGCTATGAGAAAGCTCTAGAGTCACTCTTCTTCTGAATGATAACCATGTGATTGCAGAACACTGTCACATGTTCAGTTTATGTATTTTTGACTTTGTGTCACTTTTCTTCTGGACTAACGATATGGTGGTCTCTAAAATGTACTGGCAACAGGCTGCCATGCCATGTACTGGTCTCCATGTGTTTGCTTCATAGCAATTAAATGTCCAAGCTAAGCCAGAAAAACTAAAGCCACCAAAAATACAACTTGCAGTTAAATTTGTCTCATAAAACTTAACAAAACTAAGATGTTTTCAGTAACTATTTGGCTGTTGATATGTCCAGTTAACTGTTTACACACAACTAATGTCACAGAATACTGCAAAACCCTATTACAAGAAGTGTTTCACACCAAAAAATTGCACTTTGAATGATCAAAGTCTCAAACCTTGCTGTCAATTACTCTGATTCTCACCTTCATCATTGTCAATTTCATCGTTGCACTCCATCTCCAGGCGAATACTGCAGTCAAGACCAGCCCAGCCGTCTGAACACACGCAATGATATTCACCATCCTCAAGTGCGCAGGTACCATGCCGATTACATGCACTCTTACACCCAGCTACCAACACAACAGAGTGACATGAGTGTATGCTTGTGTGAAAGGTACACAGAAGCTAACTACACACAGGTCTAGACTGTTTTATCAGTAAACATTAATCCTTTACAAGTGACACCCAAATATATCTACAGCAGTGCCCTCTGACAACTAGAGAATATTTAAAATAAAATTTGCCATTTTTTCTGAGTTTGCTGAAATTTTACATGATGTCGCTAAATGTCTACTACTAGCAGTTAAGCCTTCAGTATACTAGATGGGAACCTTATGAATTTAAGAGATTATAATGTTTGAATTTAAAAATACAATCCATTCACAGAATGTTAAACCAGCTGTTTAACAATCAAAGCCTATAATGGTGCCAGTGAATTACCATTCATTTCTGCCATTCTTCACTGAAACATTATTGCCCAACTCTGCGTTGGATAGGTCAGTTCCCAGCAGGTTACAGAATCTATTCTCAGAGACTGATGGGTTACGTAAGCTGGCAACTTCAATGGAAATTATGTGCATGCTGAATAACCAGCACAACTACAAAGACACATGAGCATATAAACCACAACGCAGACCATAAAATTCTACAGCAGCATTCTTTCTAGTTTATTAAGCTTGCTTGCAATCTTTATGCTTAACGCTGTAAAACCTCAGCACTTTACAAAGTTTACAAAAATCAATTTATGCAAAGACTTAGCACTAAAACCATCATTCATTCCACAAGAATAATTAGCAATAATTGTGATCAAACTTTTCAAATTAAACCAAACTGAAGAATACTTTTACTTCATCTCCAAAATTAATAATATGAATTTGCATAATCCAGATCTCTGAATTAAAAAGTATGCCAGTTACAGTCTCTACTTACGCAGGGTGCAGTGTTTCCCATTCCAGCCTTGGGAGCAGACACAGGTTCCATTCTTGCACTGGCCATGTTCAGAGCACCTAGAGTCACATGGCAGCAGGTCACAGCGGTCACCAGTCCATCCTTTGTGACACTCGCATTTTCCCTTGTCACATCTACCGTGAGGACCACAGTCCAAGCTGCACAAAGCTGGAGTTCAAATTAAAACACTGGCACTTAATCCCAGAAAAGGTTTCTAAGAGTCCATGGAACACAGGGAATCTTTAATAATCTATCACTAGGAATCAAAAATATTAAATGAAATCCTAAAAAATTTAAACAAGTCTTAAGAAGATTTCTGAATGCACGTTCTGTTTATACATTGGAGGAATTATACAGGGCTACATATATAACATTACAATAAGATAAGTGACCACAGTTGTTTTCAAGATTCACTGTATTTACAAAATCAAAATATTATAAAACTATTTTAACGGTTAACACTGCTTTTGTATTTACAAACTCAAAATTACTTTAAGTGATTTATGTCTATTTTAAAAAAATATATATTGTCTGACAATTACTTCTTAGTATTGCATTGCTTATATAAATAATTGTGTGTCTATAAAGTTTACTTTTACTTATCTATTGCAGTAAATGTGTATGTTAAGAATTCCATGGTATGATATAGCATATTTGTATTTTATTTGACGTACGCTACATCCAGTGGTTGTATCAGCCTGTATGGACCTACTTGCATGTAATAAACACAACACAATTACAGTAAAATACAATACAATACAATAAAATACAGTCCTTAATAAGCTAATAGATCCTCAGCTTGTTCAGGCATACTCCGCACTTTATGAAAAACCCAAAGGCTCATTCACACATACACAAGATCTCATCACTTGTTTGCATTCTGAGCGACATGAACCCAGTTCACACCTTCGAACTGTTCTTGTTCTGTTTTGTTTTGGTTTTTTTTGGGAGGGGGCATCCCGTTGTGTTTGTACATATTACAAAGTAGTTAGCACTCACCATTTCTTTTAACATTAATTTTCACGTTAACCTCCTACCTACGCCTAGGTCTTCCAAGACATCTCTTTCCTTCAGGTTTTCTTACTTCACAAGCATTTTCTTTTTTATGCCCTGTCCATTCCACCCTCCTTGATTTGCCCATCCTAATAACATCTGGTGAGAAATACAAATGACAACATCCTCAACATGGCATTTTTCCAAGACCATGTTACTTCCTGTCTTTTACATCCAAAAAGCCATGCCCTTAAAGCTGCAAGAATAACTCTGAGAAATTGAAGTTGACATGAAGTTTGATTGCTAAAATTCTGTTGGGTTCATGAAGAACATATCAAAATTATTTAATCTTAATGGCCTGGGAACAGGGTACTTAAATCCCCTGCTACAGTAGGCAATGGTGGCTGGATTTTAACTAGAGGAAAATGGTACTCCTACTGAAGAAATGTGACATTAGGCCTGACTGAACCCATGCATGTGCTGCCAGAATATTGTGATATGCAGTGGTTAACCCTTCAAAACTGGCCTCTGCTCACTGTAAAGTATGTAATTCCTTGCACTCCACAGGTCTCTATGTGTGTGTAATGCACATTTTAAACTCCTCCATCCTGGACATTAGTTGGAATTTAAACACCAGTATCAATGAAGTGCTAGAGATTAACACAGCCAACAAGAAAATGGATCAAGTTAAAATTCTTGCACAGTACACAAACAGAAGACAATACCCTGTATAACAATGTTACAAGAAGCCAGTAACATTAACATGGCCAGAAAAAATATCATAGTCAAGTTACAAAAGCCTGTTTTTGTTCACTAAACATTCTATACGCACCTTGTGAACAGTCCGGACCAGCCCAGTAATTATCACAGACACATGCTCCAGTCTCAAGGTCATAACTGCCATGTTCTGAACATCCAGGCAAGCATTGGTACACCTGTTGATCAACGGAACTGCAGTTGGTACCTTGCCATCCTGCTTTACAGTAGCACTTCCCACCAACACAGGAACCATGGCCTGAGCAACTGGGATCAGGGCAGTCCACTGCAATGTAACAGCAAACCATGTAGCACTAAAATGAACTGATTTTTTGTGATAAAATCGTGTTACTTACAATTATGACATAAGTTTTATGGTTCTCACTGCATTCAGTATTGAGGTTGCTCTCCTTTGGGATATAACCCTGTGTAGTCTTGTAAAGAAAGTGTAAAAATGCCTTTTCATGGCCGTAATAGTGAAGAATTTTGCAAAGGAACAAACATTCTGCACTCTAGTTTATTAACCTCCTACTTTCACAGTTCCTGTTCATCCAGAATGGATTTTCCCCTCTCTTTCTACCCATGATTCTAATTGGCCACACTATATGCAAGATGTATATATACTCTTAAGAAATGACACTGCAAACCTAATTACTTCAGCATCTACTTTAGTGTTTCCTGAGCAGGTTTCTGTACAGCATTGTTAGGAGTTCCATGAGATATTGCGAAATAAGTACATAAAAACTTTGAAATACTGTGAAAAATTCCAAACATCCCTCACCACATCACGGGAATTTTTGTCCAGCAACTGGCAGTGCTGGAGTCATATTCGTGCACTACTAATGGCTTCTATTGTTTTTTGGTCAGTCTGTACGTAAAGTTACACTTCAAATATAAATGTAACTTTAAATACTAGCTAGTTAACAAATACCCATTATTTTATGGATGTAGATGATTCATCACTGGTTCAAAAGAGCCTGCCACTGCTCTGCATTATGAGCCGACCAAAACAAGCAACACACTCCCATTCTACTTCAACGCCCACCTTAATATTGCCCTGCCATCTATACATAGATCTTCCAAGTGGTTTCTTTTCTTCATGTTTCCCCACCATAACTTTGCTTGTATTTCCCCTCAATGCATGCTACATGCCCCAATCATCTCACCCTTGATGAACAAACCATCCTAATAACATTTGACAGTATAAGTCACGAAGCTTCACACTGTGAGGTGTCCTCAGTTATTTGTTCCTTCCTCTTCCTCATGCCTCAATATACTCCTCCGGATCCTTTTCACTGACGTGAAAGAAACTGACATACTGTAAATAATTAACCCTTTAAAGACGAAGCGTATCTGTTTTATATAAGGACTCAGTGCCTACCGCGCTGTAAACACTCTCCACTTCGGTTATAAAAACCAATCTCTTAATGTTTTATAAGGCAAAAGTTGCTGTTTGTTCTGAGATCCGTACAAAACACATAAACGCAATGTGGGCACCACGTAGAATTTTTTAATGTTAAACCTGGTTGTATGTAAAGTTACCGCTAGGCTTTAAAAGGTTAATATGTCATTACTAATGGGGAATTTTTCTTCCAGTCGACGTTGTAAAGGGGAACTATACACTCAGACTTGTCATGTTCTTCCATACCACACCTTCATTATATATATATATATAATTACTTTTACTCAAACTTGATTTCAACTTTCTGTTCAGCAGCCTCTCCCTTGTTGCTTACTCCCCACTTCAACTCTGTTGTATTCAAATGGAATAGCATTTTGAAGGGTTCTAACTCCTCAAAGAAAGACTGTATTTGTACACACGTAATTAATAAAGTATATATTTGGAACGTAGATGATAACTGAGGTTATTAATGATATATGAGACATCTATCATCCCTGACCGCAAACAACCAGGACAGAAAATCAACCGATGGACTGGTACATTGCTTTGCAGTATAGTTCAATATTCAAGCTGCCAAGAAATTCATGTGAAGGAGCTCAAACTTCATTCTTGCTTCCACAAAAGCCATACTGAAACCTACTGAGATTCAGCTCCATTCACACCAACCCCTTTTCTAGGTAGTAAAGGTAAAGGTAAAGCTGTCCCTCTTCACGTCATAAAGGCATACAGGAGGAGCACAATTATAGCTCCACTCATTCTTAACCTCGGCACTAAATTAGGTAGGTGATAAGCATCAATCCCTGGCGGCCTTACACTCAGGAAAGAACGCCGGTAGCGACTGACATGAAGCTGGGTGGGTGTCAGAGCCTGTCGGGATGTTTCAGTGAAGAGAAAAATCTTTTGGCCTTGCTGGGATTCGAACCTCGGACCACCCAGCCCATAGCTAGTTGCTATAACGACTACATGATGCCAGTTCACCTCATCTACTTAGCACCCATTTAAATATTACCTCCAATCCATATTTGGGTCCTGCAAGTTGTCTCTTCAATGAGATATTCCAGGCCTTTCCCTTATAATCCAGAGAGTACACACTTTCAGTATTACATACAGACCCACAGCACTGTCCCAGCGTTCAAATACATACATCATAGTATCTAATAAACTGCCTGAATCACCTCTGTGTTGTAACAATTTAAAATGCCATTTACACTCTTTAGTATACAACAGACAGGAACAGCAAGTAGCAAACATGGGAGAGATGAGAAACGTGTACAGAACTGTCACCAGACAAACTGAAGGTTAAAGACCACTTGGATGACCTAGGCACAGATGGGGGGATAATATTAAAATGAATCACAGGAAAATGGTTGCGAAAGATGTGGACTGGATTGCTCTGACTGACAATATGGACCAATGGGAGGCAATGTGAATATGGAAATGACTATCCAAGGTCAATAAAAGGTGGAATATCCCTGGACTACCTACAGATTTTCAAGAAAAACTGACCAATCAAATTGATGCAGGTGTTCAGAGATTCTGGTGTGTATCTGGAAGGACTCAGTTCCAATTTTGGATGGGATAATGACTGTCATGACTGACGAGTTTGAGGTTATCCTAAGTTCTACCAGCAGACAGTAGGACAGTGCACAGAATTAGGCCATACCTGCTTCCATTCACATCCCTTGTAACTCACTATTGATTATTATCTGATTGTATCTATTAATCATTATCTGATTATTATCTGTACCATGGAGTCAGTTATGAAAATTACAAATAAATAAGGTCTCTGCTGTATAAAGTCCATGAGTTTGTTAATTGTATCACAGGACACAATTTCACTGCATTCAATTGTGTTAAGCATGACAAAGCATTAACACAATTACTGAACTTCTGTTACAATATTTCCCCACATGAAACTAGGTTATTCCCAGAAAGAATCAGCCCTGTAAACCTCAGTGGCAAACCGACTGGTATAATATATTATGAAATAATCGTGTCACAGTTGTAAAACACAAATACAGTAGCCAGGGTGTGGCATGTTAACTACGCAGCCTGATTAATATGTAATTATAATATAGCGGTTTCTGTCATCCCAAGGGAAATGTGAACATATTATAATACTGTGCACATGTATATAAAGAAGTATTCATTACCCCACATATGCATAGCCTTTCAAGCACTTAACTAGAAGTAATTTTGTTAATCACAAAACTGCTGAAGATATGTTGACCAATACGTGTGCTTACATTACTGGAAGACAAGAACTATATTTTTACACTCTAGAAAAACTTTTCAAAAGATACACATAGATGTAACAGTAAATATGAAGGTAAATTGTCCACTGTGCACGCCATGGAAGCATATGGAGAAGCATGAGGTGTATGTCCACTCAGTCTTAAATTTGGAATTAGGCTGGCTGAGCAGCAACAAAATGAAACAGCCTACTAAAAAGTTTTAAAAATATGCTGACGTGTCTGAAATTGTTTTCTGAAATTGGCTAATGACATACATGGTACCAATGAAATATACATTTTCATGTTTTGACATTAAATATGGAACCTATTTTATGTTCACATGGGACTACATATTAAACTATAAATCCATTAGTTACTCTGTAGTGAATGCGGATCTTTAAATGGCAACTGAACAAACAGTTGCCAGTATGTGTTTCTGATGCAAGTACTCACCCCCTCTCAGTTCCCTAGCTCCAGTCATCAAATAAGCAGCTACAGTATGTCGTGGATGCAAAGTCCATTAACAATGCTATCCACAGAAATTTAAGATTTTCACAGCAGATGGCTACCATATTACTGTATGCTTTGTGTCTTCATCATCACCACCATGAGCCATTTATACTCTTCTTTGGCAAAACAGAATTCAAGATTTTCAAGTTGTGAATCATCACATTATTTCCTTCTGGGTTGTAACACTGTGCAGTCTGGTAGACTATTATAACAATGTGTAGCCTGGTAAACGGTTGTAACAATGTGTAGCCTGGTAAACGGTTATAACACTGTGTAGGCTGGTAGATGGTTGTAACACTGTGTACTCTGGTAGATAATTGTAACATTGTGTAGTCTGGCAGACAGTTGTAATATTGTCTAGTCTGGTAGATGGTTTTAACAGTGTGTAGTCTGGTAGATGGTTGTAACACTGTGTACTCTGATATATGGTTATAATGCTGTGAAGTCTGGTAGATTTTTGTCAGACTTTTGAAGGAGTTTATGTCTCCATTTATCAGACTAAGAGTGATGAGAAAATGGAGGAAGCAAGTTCCTCCAAAATATTGGTACCTACCTACCTACCTACCTACCTACCTGCCAAAATGCTACAGTCTGTAGCTACATGACATTAATAACTGCCAGCATTTATAACTGAAATGCATGTATAAATACAACAGTTAAACACTGGAACAGATGTACTTCAGATCAGATAAGATTGTTATCAATAACAAAGTAATATCATTTAAATACAACTGGTTTTCCAAATTTCCGAAACTATTTAACAGATTGCATGATGATGTATTTGAAATTTAATAAAAGGTTACAGTACAAAACTGCATATGGAACACCTATTATTACAACAGATGTCATTTCAGGCAAATACATAATAATGGATAACGCTGGGAGGCACAACATTATATACTGGATTTAACCTAAAGAGGATCTGAGTATTCTGAAATATTTTCCAGGTGACTTGGCCCCCTTGGAAACCGAAATCCATTCTGCACCCTATAATATACTTTACTACATTGACTGAGCTAGCCAGGTCCTTAACACATCGTAAGGAAATGGTAAAATCTACTTGAAACATTTTTACACTAAAAAAAATGCTCTACCCTCCTCCACCAGTGCCACTATTACTCTACATATAATTTATTCATGCTACAGGAAGTTTTTAATTTGAATGATGGCTCACTTCTACACATGCATAACTCAGAGGGTTGTCTTCTGTGCAGAGTATGGTCCTCACACTGAAACATGCATTTCAGAACACAGCATAGTTGATATATGAACATCATGTGCTCATAGAGTGGACTCTTGACTCATGTTGTTTCTGTATGCTGTGTGATCTCTGCTCATTTCACTGTACGGCATGGCAAATATAAAGATCACTTGGGATGTGACATCATGTAGTTTTTTGTGTAGGCAAAAATGTTTCAGATAAACCTACTGCTGACATCCTCTACATTGAAGATTGTGGCAGCACGTTCCAGTGGTATGTATCTACAAATCTACATGGGTCACACTTCTGATGAACATAACCTTAACATTCACTGTTGTGTAAACCCTAAATATTCAGGTGATCACATCAAGGAGTTGGATGAGACGTGGAGTGGGGTGGGGTGAGGGGAGGGGGGTATGTAGCGAATTAGCAGAGGAAGCGAAATACAGAAAGGGTTTTATTGGAGGAATCTGAAGGAGACTGACCCTTTGCAAGAACTAGGCATAACTGTGAAGATTATATTAAAACAAATCTTAAAGAAATCAGATGGGATGGCATGGACTGGATTAATTTGGCTTAGGATAGGGACAGGTTGTGGGATCTTGTGATCTCTGGAACAAACCCTTGGGTTCCACAAATGAAGGGAATTTCTTGATTAGCTGACAAATTGTTGGGTTTTCACGGGATGATTCTGATCCATGTAGTTAGTTAGTAAACCTCAAATACAGTATTATGAAACTTCTGTTTCTGTTAATTTTACTTCTCATTAAGAACAATATTACCATAAGGAATACAAAAGTT
The DNA here is from genome assembly GCA_013340265.1 of Coptotermes formosanus. Taxonomy (NCBI): domain Eukaryota; kingdom Metazoa; phylum Arthropoda; class Insecta; order Blattodea; family Rhinotermitidae; genus Coptotermes; species Coptotermes formosanus. Next base: position 1,186,622 of record BLKM01000174.1, on the reverse strand, counting down.
TATCTTTATCATAATCAACACCAGAAATGTCTTCATCAGATCAAATTGTTCCTAGTTTTGTACTCCAAAAAACTAAACAGAATTTTGTGTGTACTGTTTTGCACAGTTCTCCAGTGGTAACAAAGTTGGTGACAGTGTTAAGTGGTACAGTATGAGTACAGAAGAGAGTGGTAACTTTTCCCACTTCATCTACCAGCATTATCAGAACCAGTACAAATTTCCACTCTGCCACTTGTCCCCACCATTTGCCTTTAGTAGTCATGCAGTAGTATATATTGAGGATGTTAAGCAATTAACATTTTTAATAAATTAATGTATATACCATCAATTGTCTGTCATGGCTGTGGTCTTCTTCAACATGATGCTATGTAGTTTGGTATACAGGTACCAGTGTTCATAATTCATTATTCACTCATCACCCTACCATTTCATTCTACACAGTCTTAATTACAGACAGCATCATTAAATACAGTACAAATACATCCATACATATGCACATGTAGAGTTCTCACAAAATCAATGGGTAATGTCACTCACCTTGTTCACAGAATGTGCCTTTCCAACCTGGCTGACACACGCACACACCAGCAAGGCACTGGCCGTGTCCGGAGCAGTCTGGAACCTGGCAGTCATGCTCTGGGATGTCACACTCAGGACCTTTCCAGCCCTCCTCGCAGTGACACAGACCACCACCGTACTTTCCATGGTTGGAGCACAGGACAGGACAGACACCTGGGCCAGTCACAAATATTATTCAAACAAGCAGTTCCAAGCAGAACTCATTTTGTCTGCTTTTATACCACACAGATACTTTCAGTCGGCGGCGGCGGCGGCGGCGGCGGTGGTGGTGGTGGTGGTGGTGGTGGTGGTGGTGGTGGTGGTGGTGGTAGGATCATCNGGTGGTGGTGGTGGTGGTGGTGGTGGTGGTGGTGGTGGTGGTGGTGGTAGGATCATCTTATTTTGTTATTTTATTTTATTCCTGAGGAGAACTAATTACATCCAAATGATGGTGTTCTTGGGTTTTACAGACTGTAGCATACAGGGCTTGTTCCAGTGTTTTAGGTGAACATGCTGCCTCCAAATTTGCAGTGACAGAATTCGGATTCAGCATCCACCTGAACTGAACCCACACATGCACATAAATCATGTTGATCTTCTAATCCTTCCTTTTTCTTTCACAAGGAGGTAAAGCAGGCTAATGAAGTAACTTCACAATTACAGTTACGAGCGCGCGCGCGCACGCACACGCGCACACACACACGAGCGCGCGCGCACACACACACACACACAAATGATAAATTTTGGGGTTATTTCTTAAGGTAATGTCACTTTTGACAATGAACTTGAGGCCAAACCTTGCAACCAAAGACGCTAGTGCTGATTACTGCTCATTGTGGCCAAGTGGTCAAAGGTATACACTGTGCTCTATCACTCAAGAACTGGGATCTTTGGTTGAAATACCACGTGTGTGTGTGTGTGTGTGTGTGTGTGTGTGTGTGTGTGTGTGTGTGTGTGTGTGTGTGTGTGTGTGTGTGTGTGTGTGTGTGTGTGTGTGTGTGTGTGTGTGTGTGTGTGTGTGTGTGTGTGTGTGTGTGTGTGTGTGT